>JXOV01005138.1:4296-40934 GCA_001014945.1 Clogmia albipunctata
AAGGGCGATAAGATAAATCATTATTAAACACTAGGGTAGTTTTAAGCCACTAGCGAAGCTAATGCCCTAAAAAGGGCCCGAGTGTTTAATAATGGTTATCGACCGTATTTAATACAAAATTTTATGCATTTTTGAATAAATTATCCAAAAATATTAATAATTTCTCGAATTTCTGTAAAAATATATTTTGCTCTGTTCCACACACAATACCTGTTGCTTTAAAATAATTCAATAGTATTGCGGGGAAAGAGAGAACATTCCAAAATTAAAAATAAATTCAAATAAACCAACGTAACGGTTTCGCAATTTTGATAAACTTTAATTTTATTGCCCTGACCACTGAATTTAGAGAAACTTTATTGGTAATCGCTTTCGATTTCTTCGGCACAAATTCTAATATTTGGATTGTAGTTTTCAATGATCTTTATGTTTCTATTTCATAACAAAATGCTGATACGAATCAGAATTTTTAAATATGAAAATCCATAACTGTAATCTGAGAGTGTCGGACAATGTTCGTCAATATTTAAAAGTAAAACCTGCAATATCAGAGTAACTTTTTATATAAATTGATGAATTCAACTTCACACTTAAATAATAAAAAAACTAGTACTTTAAAGAATTCTTTAAAGCACTTGTGCCATAAAAACGACTTTGACAGAGTAAACTTTAGTCATAATTTCAACAAAAATGCATAAAATAAATTAACGCAAAAATCTATAATAAAATAAATCATCATTTTTTAAAATTAAATTTAAAATTTAACTTCGGATGATAGAGAAAGAATTGCATCTTGAATCATCCCTCTCTTGCACATAGTTTAAGTAGTCCTAATTCATTCGAGAAGTTCAATATATGTATTTCATTAATATTCAGATTTTTTATGTAACTAAATCTGTAAAAGTAACTTCATCAAGGCAGGAAATTTATTAAAACATTTCTCGTATTCTATACAACTACAATCTTTTTCTTTCCCTCCTCTAAAATCGTCATTTTAGCAGTTACACCAGTGTTCTTAGGCCCTAGATAGATTCCCTAAAAGTTCAAATCAACAAGTATATACCTCGAATAAGCCAGACTGGTGTGATGCTGCAGTCGTTGCTGTTCCCTCCTCTTGGCCTGCAGCTTGTCCACCAGCAGGTAGTAGATTGCGTAGATGTGGTCGAATCGGTTCTCGCGCACCGACTGCGTTATCATGTCCGCGGTGAGGCCGGGCAGCTGCAGCATGTGCGTCTTCACCACACTGTCCAGGTTGGCCAGCGTAACCGAAGGATTCTCCGTCGGTGACGCGTTCAAATTGCTGTTGTGCTCGCCCAACAAAGACGTCGGCCGGGTTAACGTCATCCAGGAATGCGAGGCGATCTGCGATAACGTGTAGCGACGCTCCGGCTGCACTAATAACATGTGCCGGATCAGGTCTTCGCACGCTATTATTTGCGACAAAACCATTTATGTAATTAGTTTCTCAATACAATACAGTTATTTGAATATGTAACAAGGGAGTCAAATAAAAATACAAAAAGCTTCACTCAAAAGTTCAAAACAAACGAGCTAAGTGGGAATCGAAAAAATTCCAACAAAAACACACACATCACGTCCCTCCCTACGTCATAAAGTACGTTTCCACTCATTTCTCAAAATCATTGTATTAAAAAAATATAAATTTAATGCTTTAGACTTGTTCTGTAAATTATCAATTCTTATTAATTTAATCGTTTAATGTCACAACAATTTATTGGGTTTGTTTTTTGTTTAATTTAATTTAATTAAATAATGTTTCATCAAGTAATTTGAAAATCTGTTATGTTAATATTCAAAATCTAGTACATATCTCAGACCAATAATACTCAAAATAAGTGTTTGGTAGTCGGTAGTAGTAACAAATTAAATAAAATGTAAAAGACTGTCTTTATTTTTATTAATAATTCTTCTTTCTTCAACGAATTTAAAACAATAAACTACTAATTTCAATATAAACATTTCAAAACTACGATTAATTCTCAATAAACTAACAGGCACTTAATGAAACCTCTAAAGTTATAAAATTAATTGGTAGATTTTTAAATAATTTATATCTTAAAACATTCAAGTAGTTTTTAAAAAGAAAAAAGGCTTAATGATTTTCGAATAAAATATTCTAAAATTAAAATTTAAAATTTGGGTCAGCAACATTTAAAACCAAATCCATTCAAAAGAAAACTGTATAAAATAAAACTTAGAGAAGAAGAAAAATCACCTTGAGACATAAAATAAGGAATACGAAAAATTCCAGAAACAACAGCACTTCGAAGGTCGTGTAATGTAACACCATCAAAGGGCAATGCTCCACAAACGAGAACATAGAGCACGACGCCCAAACTCCAAATGTCCGCCTTGGGACCGTCATAGTCCAGGCCGAGGAACACCTCGGGCGCTGCATAAGGTGGCGATCCGCACCACGTGGACAATAGGACACCATCCTTGAATGTGTTGCTAAACCCGAAATCGGCAAGCTAAAATACAAAGAAACGATCAATTAATAAGCTAACAACAATCCTTCCTAATAATAATATTATTATTATTTGATTTGTATCATTTTAATTGAAAATTTTTTCTTTATGGTGATGCTTTATCGCCATAAAGAAAAAACAAGGCCAAATTTCATACAAATCAGTCATCTTTTCGTCTACTATTTTTTAATGTTTTGCGACTGGAAATGGATCTTATACAAATTTCATAGTCCAATTCAAAATCAATCTTAGTAGCCAACTTGTTTCATTCACGGATTTGGCAATTTACATTAAAAGATCATTTGATTATCAAATTGAAATTTTGTCTTTAAAATTCAAATAGGATTCGGAAGATATGTGCTCCATAAAATAATGCCAGTTATCAGATTTTCTAGTAAACTTCTACTAAATAAGAGTTTTAACAAAATTTTAATTTAAAACTATTGATTTGTGTAATAGAATTTGTGCCGTGTAAACCCATAAATATAATTTCAACCAAATTTTGCCGTTTCTTCTTCATGGCGGGGGCCTTACATTTAGTGCAATTCCGTATCGAAAAGTAGCCTTTCCTTAACGCAAATTAGTTCTGTAACGGTTTACTTTACAGCACGGTGTGCTGAAATAATTCAAAATTGTCACCAATTTAATGAAATTACATATTATTGTCATAACCAAATATATTATTTAAATATGAAAAATTCGTTGTGAGTCGTTGTTCCACAATTTGAAAAAAAAAAACCGATGTGAACGGTTTTATTATTAATTATCGATTAACTGATATTTGACGCGCGCCAGCTAGAAGGGCAGCATGCAAAATTCATACAAAAAAGACAGTTTGCTTTGTTTTGAACTCCGTTTTCAACTCTGTTTTAAACTAAGTCAGCTTTAAATGTATTGTATCTAGAAATTACCAAATTGAGACGTTCGCCTTCTTGCATTAGTATTGGTTTTGTGTACAAATATAATTCTAACATTATTATTTCTTTACGTTGACTTTCTACAGGGTTTAGGCCTATTGTTTTCAGAATTACACAAAATATCGTTCAATACACATGTTAAATCGGTTATTGCAGCACGTGTATCGAAATATACTATAAAAATATCGTAAATGAATTTAAAAACCATTCAACTGATCACAATAGAATTATTTATTAAATATTAAAATTCCTTTTAAAATTAAAGCACAAATTCAATTGATAAGAAACGAGTTATAGTAAAAATAAATGTAGCATTTCAAAAACCGATTAGCATTGAACATGCTTGAATTTTACATTCCTTATTAAAACAATTAAATTTTGAAAGTCTCAAAACAGTTTAGTCGTAAACAAAATTGGGAATAATTTCGGGGAAACCCCCAACTATTTAAATAATTACAGTGAATATTTATTCAAAACTGTTCAAATTGTTGTTTAAAAGTAGAATTCTCTAATAGTCTTTGCCATAAATTAGCAAAATTTCGCTTTATTATTTTCTTAATAATTACAATAAACTTTCAATCAAAATTCAATTTTATGACCAATAAAAATTAAAACAACACTGAAGTGCGTAAAAATACAATTAAGACACTGTGGCTCTGAGGCCTGGGTAATTATTACAATCCATTTAGTCTCTTCAGTTGCGTTTCAATCATCGGAGGACTATTCAAATGAGATTAGAATTAAAAGGCAAATTAAAAACACCGCATGATAATAAATAATTCAGATATTCTCCAAAATCAGTGAAAAAAATCAAATTCCTGTCAAAATTACCTTAATATTCATGTCGTTGTCCAAGAGTACATTTTCAGCTTTTAAATCTCGATGCACAACCCCATTCTTATGGCAATAATCTACGGCGGACACGATTTGGGAGAAGACGCGGGCCGCCTCCTCCTCTTTCATTCGTCCATTGGCCACGAGGTGGTCAAAGATTTCGCCCCGGGACGCGTGCTCAGTGACCAAATAGATCATCGTGTTCGACTCCATCACCTCGTAGAGCCGCGTTATGTGGGGATGCCGGAGCAGCTTTAGGATGGAGATTTCTCGAAACGTTTTCGCTAAATTGTCTTCATCCAGACAGGTTTTGTCGATGATTTTGATTGCCACCTAAGTGAAGAGACCACAAACCATAATCATTCAACTGATAGTGCCAGTTCCGTAGTAGAGTAGTGTATACAGAAACTATTTCCCGAATAATAATAACAGAAAGTGTCTCTCGCTCTCTTTTTCCGAATGGCATTGACTTTGTCAGTGGTGTTTTGATTCATTCCCTCTCAATATACACACAGGTTATTTAACAAATGAATGCAAATATGGAATCATTAACACAATTCCGAGCACAAATTTAACAATAGGTGTCAAGAGGAGGAAGCAGGGTGTCACAGGGGGCAGTGAGGGAGCCCAAACCACGAAACCCATTGATTAAAACTAGAATGAACCGGTACTGTTGTTCTGTTTCAAGACCAAAAAAGCGACATTATGTTTATTTTTCTAGCTCTATCTCTCTTTGAATTACATTCCTCCTCCTCCTCCTCCACCACCACCAGAGATCTAAGTGCAGACTTGTTTCCAGGGCTGGGAGAGAGCCATTGGGATAATAAACGTATAAAGCAAACAGGAAGCGATATCTTGGGCCACATAAACTTTATTCGATGATGACAATAATAATAAGAAAACACGACTTTTTTATCAAAATATTTGTATTTGTGTGCGTAGTATTTGATTGTTTTTGACAATCTGCAAACATGCTAAATTTGTGGACTAGCTGGCTTTTAAACGGGGTAGACTGTGACAGACAGACAGCGAGACATACACACCGAGTGTGAGTATTACGACGAGATATTGTGCGAAGAAATCAAGAATGCAACATTGGCCGCCGATAATTAAATCCAAATACGAGGAGGAGGGTACATCAAATTTTCGATGGAAGGCACATTTTATGGGCATCATGGCAGCAGATTGATAGATTGGTTTGATTTTGGACACGAGTGGTTCACGACGTGAAAAATTTACAAATTTTGCACGTGAAAACGGGCAAACAAAAACCACCCACGCGACATTCCGCAACTCTTTCGCCTTATTATTGTGTATTCCGGCGACGACTGTGTTTTCTGCAGCCAGGCAGGCAGGCAGAGAAACGGAGAGCATTCATCTCAACGGTGGTGGTGGTTAGGTGGCGTGTTTTCTTAGAGAATAGAAGAAGACGAAACCCTATAACAACAAATAGAAATATGATGCGAGAATAATTCAATAAATTTATCACATGTTTTCATGGCACTTTTTTGCGCAGCCACATTTTCACGTGATAAACTACACTTTTCTCCAACATTCTTATTTATTACAGGCATGTACGATATGCTTAATGACCCACTGACTCTGCTGGCGATTTAGTAGAGCATTTGTTTAGGGGGTTATTCTAATGACACCTGAAACAAAAACTGTTATCTTTTTTGGACACTTTTGTTTACATTTCAATTTTTGCACTTATTAACTGTGGTGGCCCAGATTAGGGAAATTGTGTGTGTGTGTGTTTGCTTTATCAGTTTATCTGAGGCTATTGCCACAACTAAAATGTTATTTCAAAATTAATAATACACACAGCTTTTCTTCGCTATTGCTCAATGTACTTATTTTCGATAACAAATTTGAATTTCAGATTTTTGCACAATGGGCTTACTTTTATCAAATAATTGTTGTTTTTTTCATATAAACACTTATGTATGCCTTTGAAACTATAACATGATATAGTTTCAAACATACTCGTATAACATCATGAATGTCCTCAAATCAATGGTTTAAAATATTAATTTTTCTTAACAAACAACTTTAATTTAGGTTTTTACAATTTTTATTTAAAAAAACAATAATGAATTTGCCTATTATTATGAAAAGTAAAAGATTTCCAGTAATGGATCAACAAATAATTGGTATATTGGTAGGTTGGGTGCAGAACACACTATGTGATTAAACCCCTTTCTTATATTTGAATAAGATAATTGTAACGATCATTAACGAATCATTAGACGTATTGAGGACAACCATACTCCCCTTCTCGTATATCGCCCTAGCTCTCCCTGTCTATAACAATTTCTGGAGTTAATTAAATTGTCGCCATATAAAAAAAATCCCTTTCAATTCCTGTAAGGAACATGGGGAGTCTTAACCTCAACCAACGGGCTTAGACTTTTCATGACTATTTGTTTTCGGTGTATTATTAGTCAATTAATAGCAACTAGACCAGTTGAAAAAGGACCCAGTCAATCCTACCCGCCCAGGGATCTAACCCATGGCTTCCGAGGAGGCAATCGGATGCGTTACCACATCGGCTATGAGGCGGGTTGTCGCTATATATAAAAAGTAAATTAATACAATGGTTCCTTTAAAGAATAAACAACAGCCCGTGTGAGGTCTTAAGAGAATGTTTGAAGGAAGTACGTAGTGGACCTAGGACGTGGTGAACAGAAAGAATCGTATTTATTGTACCAGGAATGGGTGGTCTGATTTGGAGATCAATACTGCGGGAAATAGAGGGGAAGTGCATGGGAGATTCTAATCAAAAGAGACATCGAATGCCCTTCAACAGCAGCAATTTAACCTCCTTAAGCTCTCTCGTTACAGGTTGNCTAGGACGTGGTGAACAGAAAGAATCGTATTTATTGTACCAGGAATGGGTGGTCTGATTTGGAGATCAATACTGCGGGAAATAGAGGGGAAGTGCATGGGAGATTCTAATCAAAAGAGACATCGAATGCCCTTCAACAGCAGCAATTTAACCTCCTTAAGCTCTCTCGTTACAGGTTGATGTAAACGGACAGGGTTCCGTGGTAACTACAACGTGGACTTAACATTGGGATTATTGCCCGATTCAGATGCGGAAATGAAGAGTGGGAAATGAATAGCTGGAGGAAGGAACGGAAGTGCAGGATCTGTGGGACAGAGGACGAAATGACCCACATGAGAGAGAACTGCTGCCCAGACATGAGAACGTTTAAACAGCTAATGGTCCAGAGAGGGAGTAGGGAGAATTGGATAAGATCAGTTCTGTTATAACGAGAAAACCTTGTTAAATAAAGTTATACGTATTTGAAACGTCCAAGGAGGGGGTCAGTAACTTAATCTAATCTATAATGGTTCCTTGAACACTCCTCGTAGCCGATGGATTGAATGGATCCGTTTCCAACTGGTCTAGGTGCTATTAATTGACTAATAATACACTGAAAACAAATAGTCACCGAAATGTCAACAACCCGTTGGTTGAGGTTTGTTCCTTACAGGAATTGAAAGGAAAAATTTATTTATAATGGTTCCTTAACGAAAGATTATGATGGGATAGAAGAGCATGGGAAAAGATAAAAGTGCATTTAGATCCGCTATTCAGCACCGCACACTAGGACAGTATAGGTCCTGACACTTTAGATGATGGGTTCAATGTTAGTAATATGGACAGTCAGAATAAATTATCAGCTATTTACGGACTATAGAACACCTAAGAACAAGTTACAAGAGTGTTTTCTCCCTGCACTGATAGTCCTTAAAATTGAATATGCTCGTAACAACTCATCATTTGTTATTTTGGCAATATTTGCTAAAAATTACTAGACAATAAATTATGTTCAAGGTCGCACAAACTCCGGTCCATTATAAGGATTTAAAAACCAATAGATGGGATACACAAATGATTAAAAATAATAACAATTTCCCGCATTTATTTTACAAAAGTGCAGATAAAAAAGCTATAATATATAATAAAACATTTTGCCCGAGATAAATGTGATGGGAAAGTTTTAAAAATAAATAATACGGTTATGCATTACCATACAATCACATATTTTTAGATGCCACCAATTTTTAGTTCACATAATTATGCATTTATTCGTCAAATCAGCAATTAGGAAATTATTATTATCAATTCGAAAAACAAAAAAAATATCACACTTTCGCCAAAAATATAGCGCGAGTTCAAGTTGAAATTTAGATATATCATATTTTAAACATATATCAATTATTGTTTAAAATAATACTTGAGAAACACCAATTAATAATAGGTGCACAAATAAGTTATCCCGTTTTTACAACAAACATCGTAACTTGATTATTATTCCTTCGATCCTCATATCCAAGCATTCATTGGAACGCTACTATCATAAGTCTTAAATACCAATATTAGATATTATTTGAAGTGTAACTGAATTGCAAGAGAAAAACAAACGAAAATTAAAAAAAAATATTGGAAGGTTATGGTTTTTGATTTGGAAGCCAAGGAGCGCTGAACAGGGTGAAAATTAAGAACTTGAGGCATTTCTCGAATATATGCAAGAAGAACTTGCTAAATCATTTAGATTCGATCAGCGAACCGTTTCCCATCATTTGAACGCAATGAAAACGATCCAAAATTGAACTATTGTGTGTCTTATGAACTGAAGCCATGAAAATTCCACATTTTAAGATTACTTTTAAAGTCCTTTCCGCCCGCTGTACTCCCCAGATATTACGCCTTCCGATTATCACTTGCTCAGATTAAAACAACAGGACCTGGCTGACCAACACTTCCGTAAACACGACAAGGTCAATAATTGTATCAATTCAGAGTTATGTGCTGGGCACACCGAAAAGTCATAAAATTTACTGCTTGGGAACGATCCGCCCCCTTTTTAAAAATCCAATTTCCCAATTAACTGTTATGATTAGATAATGAAATTGCATGTCTATGGAATCTTTGTTTTTCTGGCCATTTTATGCCATTTCCAAACTTAAAATATTATACAATTATTAAAGGCGCAATGACAATTTGAAATTCGAGAGGGAATCAGCAGGTACCGTTATTTTGGAGATAAGAAAAAATAAGGGGTCCAATAAGAACACGAGAATTGCTATAGTTAGCGATGGACATTGAAATTTAACACTATTTTTCATAAAGCATTGAATTTAAAAAAAACGAAGATCTTTGCATACCTATCAGTGCTCAGCGTCGAGAGCCCGAATCAAAAGAAAAATTTGAAAAAAGGCAACGATCAGAATGAGCGAAGAAAAAGCCATATAATAGTTTCCAGCCAGTCGAGACTGGTGCATATTTCGTTTGGCCGTATTCAACCCCTTAAGAGGAAAGGTAAAAAATCATAATATTCCACATTTTCCTTCGTCGACAATTTTTAACATGTGGTCCATTTCATTCATAGCCAGTCTTTCTGTCTTTCCTCTCGAAAAAGATCAAAGTTTATGACTTAGTCTCGTCGAGCGCTCGTGATGGCCAAAATCAGTCTCGCTGCAGACCTCTGGTACCTAGTATTACAGACCATTTAAATTTCTTCTATGCATTCCTCCATAAACAAATAAAAAATTTACAGGAATTAAAAAATTACTTTTAAAAATCAATTAAGCAGATTAAACTGTTTATATTTGAACATAAGATATACAAATGTTGTAATAATATCAAAGTGGTTCGGCGAATTTCCAAATATTAATCTGATTCAACATCAATCTTTCTTATTAAATCATTTCATATGAATATCGTTATTTGTTCACAATTAAAATAAGTCGAATTCTCAATAATTAATTACTTTCGATTTAAAAGATAAATATTGTAAATGTATTTAAATATTTATAATAAGTGAAATAATTCTGATAAAAATGGAATTTTTCGGTAATCAACTTGGATGATTAAATTCCCCAAAATTAATATATTAAATTAAAACTCAATTTTATTATATTTTATTTTTATACAATTCTGAATAATTCTAAAAGGCACAAGGTCTATTTATTGTTAATTGAAGGAAAATTCTGCATAATTTAAATAAAAAAAAGATAAACCACTTCTAAAATATAGCATTTTAGTCAAAAAACTACATTTCTGTTTATTTTAATTAAGGTTTTCTTTCTAATTTGAGCAATGTTATTTCATTTTTCGAATTAACTTTAGCAAAAGTTGAAAAAGCGTCTAAAACAAGTGCAGAGCTCCTGTTTTACGACCTTACAAAGGCCTCTCCATAAACAGAAGACTGCATTGTACCTGAACCTGTCCATAGAGAGCGACCTTGAATCCGCGAAACGGGTTCTAATCGTCGTAGTAATCGTTCTTCGCTGCATTTCTGCCGGATTTATTTCACGTTTTAATTGTGCCCGCAATTAAACATGTGCTCCTCCGCGAGAGAGTGACGGCTTCTCTGTTTACGCATTTTCTCGGCCTTTTCAACACAATTTGTATATTGCCATTTGATCGAAGAGGTAGACAAAAAAAAGGAAATCCATCGCGTAAAATGAGGAGGAGAAGACGAAGGCGAGAGGAACAAGTCCAAGTTAAAGTGAAAAGCTTTTATGATGATATGGAATTTTCAATCAAAATTGGACGATTGGTGGTGTGGTGCTGTTGATGATGATGGAAGACTGTGGCGCAGAGAGATGATGATTGTGCCAATCAAGTTTTGCAATTAGCCAATAACAAGAGAAACAGCAGAAACTGCAATAAAATAGAGTGTGAAGACTACAAGTAGGCTGGGTGGTTGGTTTGGTTGGTGGGTAAACAAAAGCTCAAACTATGGAGGCGATTTTCTTCAATTCACAGCACCGCACATACATATTACAATTCATTTGAAATGTATAATGGAAATAATGTCGCCTGAGTCGATTCCAATTGACCAAATATTTATTAAAACTTGTGTGATAATTCGTTTTCATTAACAAAAACAACCACCAACACACTCTCACGCGCTTTTCACAATTCACGACTCGACAGACAATAATTCCTATTTTTGATGCAAATAGGACTTTAAATGAGATTTGTTTACATCCTAATCCTTTGTCTAGTTGGAATGGACCAGTTGGAACAGGATTCGATTCGAATTGGGGAATTTTCTTCATATTTGATTGCACACCAGACACACACACTGTGACACGCAACATGTATGTACACAAAGTACTTTGTAAATAATTATGTATATCGGAGTTAACCTTGAAGAGGAAAACAACTTTTATCGATATGTTGAGAGTCCTGTCCACTTCCTTATCAATAGTAGGGGACTCGACGACGAGAGTGAAGAAGAATCGCCTATGGAAACCGAGTTGGCTGCGCTTTCGTCTAATTAGCATCACGTGCTGGTTTTAGTATTTTATACCGAGAGCCAGAGACACTTGATTCGTTTTCGCATAGATAGACCACTTGGATTATAAATGGTAATAATCAACAGAGTGGTAGCTGAATGAACGGAGTAGGTCCAATTATCCAATTAGATTTTCATGTGTGTTGCGATGTGAGGAGAGAATCAAACTCGAATCTCAGTTACCTTCGACTTTGTAACTACATTTGAAGCCAGTTTGACCACGGCGAAATTCCCTTTGCCGATGGTCTTTTCGAGCTCATAATATCCGACACGGACCAGCTTATCGACGGACGACGGCGGCTTCATTGTCGTCGTCGTCGCACCAGTCGCGTTTCGCTGCTGCTGGACCGCAAAATTTTCGTACTTCTTTTCAGCCATTTTTCGACACTCAAACACGCACTAATCACTCGGTTTCACCCACCGACACTCTCAACCATCGCACTTTGCCATCAATTGAACACCCGCTAAACACCAGGATTTCTTAACGCTCGTTCTAATCACTTTTTCCCGATTAATTGGAATCCAATTTGACTTGTTTTCAAAATAACACAAATATATGACAACACTTATTATTATTATTTATTACTATTTTATCAAAGAAAAATGTTATTCGCACACATTCTTTTCCGGAAAATGGAATATTAAGACCAACTCCATTTCTTCCGATGAAATTTTGTCATATTTAGCAACAAGAATCTACCCTTAATAAGAACTCCGAGAAATCATGAACTGGTCAAGATGCGCCAAAAATATATCAGAATTTCCCTCTGTCTTCTGATTCAAAGGAATATATAACGAATCCGATAAAGAACAAGAAATTCATATCCAAATTTTTTGTTTTGTCCTCATTTTTAAGAAATCCTAGAAAAAATAGGGAAACTGTCCGTTAAACACGACTAATATTTTAAAACAAATGATGGTACTCATGTGTTTTTTTTATTTAAACCTTCTATGGTCGCTGTGACACCAAACTTCTTCTATATCTTACATCCTTCTCCCACTCGTGGACTTTCAAAATGACAAATAAAAGTGCGAGCGAGCTAACACTTTGTCGAACCGAATTAGTTGATGATTTTCGAGCAGAATCCTTTGATAATTTCGAAACTAATGAGAGATTTTGAAATTTTCCCTTTTCGAAAAACAGGAGTAAATAAGCTTGATTTCTTTTATTTAAAATAAACAAGTATTTTTTTATTTTTCTTAGAGTCCTAACTATTTTCTTTCACATTTTTGTGGTTTTTCGCCGAAAAATTTAAATGTGGCAGGTTTTTCCGAAAATGTATGATGAAAATTGCTCTATTATATATTAAATCACAATTTTAAAATACAAAATTTTTACATTAAAGGCCAATTTACTTTGAAAATTTAAAATTTATTTGTGGGACATTAAAAATGACAGAATTACGAACCATTCATCAGTTTTGTGCATCATTTCAAAACCAGTAGAATGTTTTGTTTCGTGTTGTCTCTTTCGAAAATGGGTGTACTATAGTTCTCATTCTAGATTTCTAATTGCCGCGAATTTTGTCTTTCTAGTTCGACTTCTATTTTAATTTCGGATTTAAAATATGGAATTGAAAAAACTTAATAAATCTTCCTGAGATTATTAGCTTCATTTTATTAACTCATATATTATACCAATATATAAAATCCAATTTTATAATTTCAAGCAATTGTTAATTTTCGTATAAATTGCATCCCTTTTGGTCACAGTTCCATCATTAGCCATGCATGCATCAAATGCAGCTCTAGTTGCAAGAACACGAGAATCGACTTCACTGAAGATGACGTTGGCTTGCGTTTGAACTGGGGCCGAGTTGAGGGCTGCTGCTGCATCTCGAGCACATTTCTTTGCTGATTCCTTGGCTGCTTCAGAGGAGGAGCTGTTAATATTCTTAACACAATTGCAGACATTGTTTGAAGCAGCCATGGCTGAATTCTTCAAAGCAGCAATAGGGCTGTTGAACGGAGACAGATCGACATTGGAGTTGTTTTTACAGGCATTCACTTTGTCTAAAATCGGAATTTGATAGTCAGCAACTTCGATGGACATGCTTTGCTCACAAGTGTATAAAGCAGCTTTGGCGTTTCTATTGTCAATGACGATCCGATTGATTCGATTGAAGAGCCATCTGGTGTTTTCGATTAGAAATAATCGACGATTATAAATGATATGTCCTCGAGTTGTTGTGTACAGTTCTACTCGAGCAGTGATACGGTTTTGCAGGTTCTTCATAATTGAAGTCACATTGTTTCTGTATTCGTTGACGACATCTATTAGATTGAAGATACATAGACTGTCCAGTTTAGTACCACATCTGGTCATTTGATCTTTACAATGGTAAGGATCGTTCGGTGAAGATGTTCCAGGATTTTGTCCGTTATTAGGGGTACTTCCAGAATTGGGGCTGTTGTTCGAAGTATCACCTGTATTTTCATCATTACTTGAAGTACTTCCAGTATTTCCACCATTTGTCGAAGTACTTCCAGGATTTTGGTCATTGGTCGAAGTACTTCCAGAATTTTCACTATTATTAGAAGTACTTCCAGTATTTTGGCCAGTTGTTGTCCAATTACAAATACATATTTTATCTGGGGAAGAATTGTCAATGTAAAAATCGTTTTCGTAGTTTTGATAGCTAGTTGAAGAGCTTCCATTATATTGACCGTTACTAGAATAACTTCCATTATATTGCCCACTAGATGATGAACTACCACTATATTCTCCAGTGTTTGAAGTATTACCAGATACTTCTCCATTTCCTGAAGAGCTTCCGTTATATTCTCCATTTATTGAACCACTTCCAGAATATTGACCATCAGTTCCATAGCTTCCTGAATAATCTCCGCTTGATGAAGATCCTCCGCTATATTGTCCTGAGTAGTTTTCGCTGTAGTCCCAGCTGTAACCACCGTTATATCCTCCGTAATTTCCATAGTTTCCATAACCACCGTAGTAACTATCACCATATTGCCATTCAGTTGAAAAGACATCACCAAAAAGGCCTGAACTACCTCCAGAATAGTCTCCATTAAAGGAAGTATCTCCTGAATATTCACCATTTGATGAATAGTTTCCGGAATATTCTCCATTTACTCCAACACTACCAGAACCCTCTCCATTTCCAGAAGAACTACCAGTACTTTGACTATTATTTGAAGAATCTCCAGAAGATTGTTCATTGTTTGAAGTGCTATCGGTACTTTGTCCATTTGACGATGTTGAACCGTAAAGCGCCATAAGATCATTATACTGGCTATCAGTTGAATAGTAGCAAATACATTGATCGTCAGCAAGACTTCCCTGATTGTAGTAAATTACCAATAGCGTTAGGTTTATTAAATAATTATTATCAGAACAGGAAACTTACCATGGAAGTAAGGCCCACCAAAAGTAAAATAAGAGCTGAAGTATTCATCTTTCCAAACTATGAAGTGAACCATGAAAACCATTGCTTTTATATCAATTTCTTATAGTATTTTTGTTAAACTATGCCAAAAGAATTATTTACCATATTTCAATATTAGGACAATTTGTTCTGAAAGTGCCAATTAATTCAATACGAAAATATTTATCCCAAATGTCGTCAAAATGTGCATACAATTAGCAAATTGTTAATTAGAAATGATTTAATTTCAAATATTTGAAACTGAATTATATTTTGATGACGTCTGAAATGCACAGTGGAAAATTGTAGGAATTTTTAAACGGTTACGTAATTTTCATAAATTTAGGAAAATGTATTGGACATTACAACATTTTAATGTAATAATTGATCAATATCTTATTAAAATTTAATTATATTTTTTTTAAAGATTTTCATTTTCGAATATTGAAAAAGAAAATCTTAAACTAGGTTAAAGAGAACGACCCTTTGCTCAGAATAAGAAGGCCGATTAATTTGGCCATTTTTTAGCGCGCGCAAAAGACCATTATTGATTTTAAAGTGTTCTTTTTTAAAAATCATTTCAATGCTGACTAGGCACGCTCAGAGCCGATTGAGAGTAGGGCCCTTTCAAAATAGAGAAGAGAAAATTGAAACCCTTCTCTTTCGATCTTTTCGTCTCCACTTAACATTCTTTTTGATTAAATGTATGCCCGCAAAGTTACGTGCGTGTGCTCTTTGAGCAAAACCTTTCCTTGAATAAGGACAATAGACTATAAATGAATTAAACGTTTCAATCCATAGAGATCTTTAGTAGATAATATTTTGAAATTCGTATGTGGGGTATTTATTATAAAATTTATGTTATTGAAAAACTAACTGAAACATAAATTCACAAATTTGCGTTTAAATTTAAAAACAAAACTCCCAATACATTATCGTGCATCGTTACAATTATCTTATTAATATATTTATATATCAATAAAATAAGGGTTATAATCCTTAAGTGAGCTCTGCGCCCAACCAACCAATTTACCAATATAACGCATAAGATTCTAAGTGATGTGAAATTCATATACGAGTATGTATGGTATGACTAGAACCCAGCAGTCCTATTTCAAAACTATGTATGGACGATTTGTTGGGAATTTAATGATCTTTATAATAGTATGGTTTGAGTTAAATTCGTCGAGCCGTTTGTTAGCTTTAACGCGTAATAGCATAATACTCGATATATCAGAAAATATTATTCGTAACTGTGACTTTATTTATTCTGTCCTATTGGGCCCATATTATCATCCATAATACAAAATGAGCATAGTTTTCGAGAGCCATCATTACTTTATTTGAAATCAAAAACTTGTTATACTATTTTCTGATAATTCTATATCAGGATTTTTAGACTTCCAAAGATAGTTACTGGCAACCTACTATGATATAGCGACCCAATTTTTCGCACTGTATATATTAAACAACACGTAATCAACTAAAACTCTTCTGCCGCATTGAGAGAAAATAAGTTACCTGTCGTAAAAGGATGAAACGATATTTCTGTATGGGGAAAATCCGCATGCATTTTTAATTATTTGCAACAAACTTAGACTTTTGTTTTATAGTCCAGACGATGGCCAATGATAAGACTTTCATTGTTCCCAAAAAATAAGATATAAGATAAGATTGATACACTCCGTGATATAAATCAAAATTTAATCGAAGACATCTGCCGTAAAAGGATGAAACGCAGTGCATAAGGGTAATCCTTCAGATCATCTGTATACCCGTATTAATACAGAAGATTTTTCATTTAACCGATACTTTTAAATATATTAAAGAATTTCACTATTCCCAATAGTTATAAAAGTCAATAAAAGAATCATATCTAATCCCACATTTTCCATATAAATATTCTATACTATTAAAAAATATCTAATCTAAAGAAAAACGACCATACAACAAACGCTAATTAAACAAAATAAAGGATATTCAGCACATTAGAACCAAACAGTATAATCTTGCACATGGTTAATTACTTTAAAAGTCGTTTTTGGTAAAATTATCATTAATTTTCAGGCAAAATTCAGTTCGGGCAAAATCAAAACAAAGAATGACACCCGGCTAGTGACGTCACACTTTCAACAGTGTAAAAATCTTAGTTAGGGTTGAGCAATCCAGTATTTTTGAATGCATTAGATTCTTTTCTATCAGCTGTACCAGGATGACGACGTGCTGAGGTTTGTGGAATTAAATAAATTGCGATGGGCAGGACATGTAGCCAGGATGGATGAAGGCCGATTCCCCAAAAAAGCAATGGAAGCACAGCTGACAGGAAAGAGACCAGTAGGCAGACCCAGAAAACGGTACGAGGCAACCATAAATGAAGCAGCAAATCGACTTTTAGGAGTACACAATTGGAAAGAAGCAGCCATCAACAGAAATCAATGGAGGGACATGATCACACAGGCAAAGGGCCGGACCGGCCCATAAGCCTATACTGAAAAAAAAAAAAAAATACTGAATTAGATTCTTTTCTTATTTGCATAATCTTATTGTCCTAATATGTTTAATTGACGACAGCATAAATCAATATTTTCAAATTGAACCAATTGGCTATTTTATCTCCAGTTGCTTAAATATTGAAACTAAAATATTGCAAATGCTATTCGCAAATAAGATATTTAGGAATTAGTATAAATGGCGAAAAAATTGTGACATTATAACACTGTTCAGAAAGATGAAGACTACAAATTGTGTTCTGTTAGTAGCAGCGTTGGTTGGATTGGTAAACGGAAAGATCAAATCTTTTATTCATTTAATTATATTTAAAAGACATATTCTTATTCTTAGGGTGGAATTGCTGAAGGACAAAACAATGTTTGCCCATCGAAAAATTGTGCTTCAAAGTTGGATGATCTATGTTTGGGCCACCTTCTCAATTTCGTAGATGCCTATAGAAGCAACGTGACTGCAATCACAGAAAACCTCAAGAATCGCATTGAAAATCGAGTGAAAATATTCGAAGATATCCGAGATGCCAGAATTTATAGCCGACAATTGTTTGTGATTGAAAACACTAGATGGCTCTATAATCGAATCAACAAGATCATCACGAATAATCCTCAAGCCAAGGCTGCCGTGTATACCTGACTTGAAAATCGTCAGCCCCAAGTGACTGATTATCAATTTGCGAAATTGAACCAAATTGAGAAATGCTTCAATAATTTCATTGTCGATGTCTCTGACAAAATCACTGCTGCGAACAACTTGAAGACTTCCGCTATGACTGCTGCTGATGGAGTTTGTATCTGTGTCAAGAACAATTACACTTCTTTGACTTCTGAGCAAAGAGAAGCCCTAGCCAAATGTGCTGAGGGAGCAGCAGCACTCCTTAATTCTGCTTCTATCCAATCCCAGGCCAATACCATCTTCAATCAGGTCGATGCTCGAGTCCTTGGAATCAGAGAGAACTTTGACAATTGCATCAACAATGATGGTGTGGTTACAGATCGAGACACTCTTTATGCAAGTATCAATGCTTGCATGTAAACGAAATTGTTTTAATACTTTGCAAAATAAATGAATCGACTTTAAATGATTTATCAAAATGAATTTCGGTTACAAGTTTTCTAAAAACCAAGGCAAGTTCTGAAGAAAATAGAGTAGAAAATACCTTAAAAATTTAAAAAAAAAAGAATTTTAATTTTACGGAAACGGTTAAAAATTCGGCTTCAGCTAAATTTTTCGCACAATTTTTCTTATTAAAACAGCTGACTTTTACCCTTCCAAAGAACCGGATCGACCCATAAGTTGTAGACAAGAAATAATAATACCTTTTCCTATTTAAATGGTTTTATGCATTTTTGTTGCTTAAAATTGATATTATGTCACTCAAATTTAAAGAATTCTTTAAAGCACTAGAGTTTTTTTTATTATTAAATTGTGACCTCAGTGAAAAAAATCCATCAAATTTATGTCAGTTTCGTTGGGCGTGGCTTACCTGTGAAGCAATCGGCACTTTATTTGGGCATCCACATAGACCGAAGACATGGAAGGATCACGTAGAGTCTAAGATTCGGTAGGCTGAACATAATGTTATAGAATCAATAAATAAAACAAATTATTAAGATAAAAAAAGTCCTTAAATGAAAGAGTTCACACATGAATATGCTATAGATTTTGATTAAAATTCAATCGTTGAAAGCTATTAAAACAAATCAAGTTTCAAAATATTGTTTGTAATGATAAATAAATCGATAAATACAGTGTGAATTGAGATTATAGCCGCACTCGTTTATCGTTGATATCTGGAACCAAAAGAAGCTGGATCTTCAAATTTACACACAATATAACTCTTTACAGAGTACAACTTTAAGTCAAAGCAGATTTGCAAATACTTGAATCAATTTTGCGAAATTGCAAAAAAAAAACGAAAAACGCCAAATGCTGAATGAGCGTTAAAGCCGCACCCCTCTTTTCTCCGCTATTAGGCATTATTCAAACAATCTATTGATGGGGATAGTTACACAATCCGAAATATATCCAGAATTGCAAATATTTGGATCACAATATCATAGCAGGCCGGTCGTAGCTCACATTGAAAGTCAAAAAACCCTGATTTTGATAGTCATTGGAAAAGCTAACTCTATGCCCTTGTAGTATAAATTATCAAACATTAATCCATCATACTAATTACGCATTGCCAATATATTTTTACACATCTAAAAATTCAATAATAGTGGAACTGAGAATATTTTTTTTATTTAATAACAATCGAAAGAATTGAATTATAATATGTATGGTTTATAATTTGAAAAAAAATCACAATTTTCTTTTATTATTTAAAAATGATTGATATAGCGATTCAGTCAATATTTCAAATATCATAAGGATTCATTTCTGAGTGATCTTCACCAATAGATTTTGTTTAAATAATGGGAATAAAATAAATAAATCGAAAATGTTTATGTTAAATTAGAAGTGGTCCTTCTAAAATCCTAGATTACTTTTCTAGGAATTCGATTCTGACAAAATAAATAAAATTGGGTTATTTGAAAACCTTTCCTGTTTATCTATTCCAGAATTACTAATTTTCCAAGTGATCTGGTCAAATTTAGGATCGTTTGAAGATCGGCCGGTATCGGATGGAGTGGAATACAAATCCCCTTTGATGGACGTGTCCTTTCGTCCGTTTCGGAAATGTGTGCTCAGCAATAAATTAGCAGGGGATAAAATATTTACATATTTTTGTGAAATGGCCTTTGTGGGCGTTTGAGAAAGGTGTCAGGGGCAGCAGCCAAACACAGGAAGGGAGACAAGGATCAAGGTTTTGCGATTGTGGCATTGCAATTGTTCACCTTTGTAGTGATTTTCACACCTGCTTTGTGCAATCTCGGCTGGTGGGTTTTTTCGGTAATTTTCGAAAACCATTCTTCTTGGATAAAATCTCCTTTTAGAGGAACAAATCCGGAAATCTACCTGAAATTCTGTTCTCGAATAAATTAGCATAAATTATGGATTCTTTTAGAATTCCTTTCTGTTTCCATTATTTTCGCCATTTGGACGTGATAAAATCCCGACTTGTTTGCTTTGTTCGTTCGCCTCAACCTGGCAAAAAGGAAGTGGAAAATTGAAATGTCGCTTCCTCTCGGAATTGGTCCCACAGGAGAGGAGAAAAGAGGAGACGAAGCGAGAGAACAATTATCATTGTAATGTGGAAATGCAAAATAAACATTAACCTGACAACAAAAGAGCGACAAATTTGCCCTCTAATTGAGAATGACCACCCCTAATTGCGTTCGTTTTATGGCAAACGGCAGTCGTTCGTTGTGTCGGCCAGAACAGAACAGAAACCAACAGGATACGTCCAATAAAGACGATTCAAAACTCTTCCGGTACACTTTCAATTCCTATTTCCTGTTGCTAATTGCTCCAATCTTACAATGAGCATTTGCAATGTTGGAATACCTTTTGAATTTGATTTTAATGAGTAAATAATTAATATTTATAAATTAAACTATGCCAAAATTCTTCTTTTGATGGTTGAGTATAAATGAATCGATATTAATAAAACTTAATGAAATTATCCTGATTTTTAAGATCTCATCATAATATATAGTTATTATTTTCTTCGAATCTTCTTTTGATGATTTAGTAGTTTTTGAATGAAAACTAGAAGGAATCTCTTAATAAAGTATTAAAAACCTGCCTTTTTGCAATTCCATTTCTTTTTTCATCAATCTCACTGCGTGAATATTGAAATTCATAAATAATTATTTGTGCTACAAGGCACAACTGTCTTTTAACGAGTGAAATCAGTGTGAAACATTCGAACCGAAGACGAGTGTTTCATCGTTTCCGAATTAAAAAAACAGGACTTAACACCCGAGCAGGACATAACGTATTTTGCACTCCACTCATGAGTACTGAAATTTTTCCAATTTTACATTAAATTTCATTATTTACAAGTAAAATTAAAAAATTGACAGATGTTTCAAGTGAAATCTTAAATTGTAAAATTACTGTTAACGATTAGAATTCAAACTAATAGAGTTTGTTTTCTATTAACTACTTGGTCATAAAGCAAATGCCTATTTTACCAAAAATCAAACAAAAATTAATCAAAATTAGCCAAATTGTTTGCAGATGGCTGTTAAAGCGGCAAATATTAAAATTTTTAAACAGTTTAGAAAACGTTAATTAATTTGCATCATAACCATGGTCCTATGGCATAGCCGAGACTAATATTTTGTGTATTTAAGGGCAACAATGGCGACCATATTTTGACTTTGAGACAAATTTGTTGGATAGTTTATGACATTTTTTTCACTAGTGAAATAAAAATTCCAAATTTACACTGAGTACGATAAAGTGAATCATTACAAAACTCAAATGGATATCGAAAAGCGTATGAGTGCAAAAGGATATTTGATTAAGAACCGTGAAAATTTTTTGTGCACTTAAACTTGTAACTAAATAAAATAAAATAAATAAAATTGAAGGAGTGAAAAAAACCTTTTATTATTTTTTTATTTATTGATTTATTTCTCATTACAAACAATATTTCTTTACTAGATTTGTTCTAATAGCTTCCATCAATTCGATTTCAAGATAAATTATCACATAATCCAAAATAATGGAACTGTTGCACAAACATTATTCAGACTACACCACTCTAACTACATTGAATTTCAAATTTTCTGATTGTCAAATTCATATGTAAAATCCCAAACACGGTGGCATTTAATTCATATTTCAAGATAAATTTCGATCAAAAGTAGCCATGATTTAAGAATTGACGAGTCATAACAAATTTTTAATTGTAATTTGCATTAAATTTAGTTGTAAAATTCGTTTCATGTGTGAACTTTTGTAACATTTGTAGTTTGCACTTTTATTCATATTAAAAAAATGCTTATGATTTCATGAAAAATATACCGAATTAGGTATTTATACTAAAAAAAACACAATTCGTAATATGTAATCTTTTATTAAATTATCTTACTTTGATGCAGAAGTTATCTAAATAATAAATTTTACTTCAAATTTAAAGAAATTGTTTAATATCTTTTAATACAAATGAATATTATTTTTGTTGTAAACCAGCTTTAAAATTACACATTTCGGCAATTTTACGCTTGTCATTTCATTTAATAACTATTTTCCCTATCTGATCAAAATAATCCTAAAAGAGGATATTCTAAATAATAGGAAGATTCGAAAAGGAATTGAATTTGATTTGGTTGTTGTAATTAGAGAAGAGAAATGACTTTCCTGTTCCGCCCTCGAGAAAATCGTGTAAAAACACCATTTCTACCAACACATAATCCCTAAATTTACTCTCTTCTCCACCAATCAACCATATCCTGAATTATTTTCCTGTCACAGGGCGACAGACTCATGAAAACCACATTTAATTTGGAATAGAAGCTAAAAAATCGCTTCTCCATTTTAAATTACATAATTGGCGCATTTGATGACGGCCCAGACCCAGGGTTGTCATTATCTTCAATTTATTTGCAGCCCAATTGGGAAGGAGAGAGTTGGGCTTGAGGATTTTGAAGGAGAGAAAGGAAAGGAACACGATCAACCCTAATTAGGGGTTGTGGTCTCGACGGTTTAACAGGATGGAGAAATGAGTTTCCCGTAATAACTTTTTTAGTGATTTCTGTGATGATCTGGGCGGATGATTGATGGGTCGAAGGTTTCCTCGTTGAAACAAATGTCCTGTGTTGGCCATGCGTCCTTGTTTGTCTTTTTTCAATCATTAGGATAGCTTATCTTCTTCTCGTGAGGCCAATATTTATTCTGGCCAAATAGAAAACGAAGGAAAAAATTCGATCCTCTGAATAACTGGAAAAATCAATCCGGGATGGAAAGAATAATATTTTGCCGGGGGAGGAAATGACTCGCCATCCGCTGTCTCCCTTATTTACCAAACAGATTGATTTTTGAGGTATCAAATTCGAGTAACAACCCTTCGGGAAGTGCCTTTCTATCTCTTCAATTTGGTGACAAAATGTGGTTCAAACATCAGGCTGAAGAGGCCATCTGCTAAGCCTCACCAGCAATTTATCTGCCCTCGGGGGTCGATTCGAAAGAGTAAATCTTATCTACCAATTAACGGTCGTTCCCCTGTCGCCAGAAATTGATACTCCAAAACCCATTTACAGCCGTTTCAATGATTTCCCGAAATAACAGAAAAGGAAATTGAAATCCGAAATTCCTCGTTCCAGGAACGGAAAACTCCTTTGGTCGTTTGTCATGTTAATTTTGTTTTACGATCGAAAGGAATCGACATGAAATGGGAAGTTTCAGAGCGAGCCATTCACACTTTTACATGCCGATAACAATTTATTGCCGATCTTTTCGGCATGTGCCTCAATTTTAAGGGTCACATTTTAAAGGAATGTATTCAATGGTTAAATGTGGGTCGAATTTTTGTTTCACATGAAACGAATCTAATTTCTATGCCATGGTTGCAAAGTCATAGGGCAATAAAGGAGACCGTTTAATTGGTTTTCATGTTTAAAAGCAGAATCAATTAAATTATTTTAATAGGTTTTCATGATAGCTGTTAAATTAAATGACTCGTGGCTCTAAATTAATGATCCTTTGAGCATTTAGTATTAGAATTTAATTTCCCTTCTCAATATCCTAAAAGATCAATTCTTTAAATAAATTATTTAATAGATTTTTTATCAATGAAAACACTTGTTTTTTGTTATCTGTTTAAGAAATTACTAAATGCCAACAAGAGAAGCATCAACCATCAGGCTATTTTGATCTTTAAAAGAAAAAAGAAGTCCTTTTGTGCTTTGGAAGTATTAATAAATTAAATAGAAATTGTTATATAATGCAGATAAATATGTTTTTTAAAAATCAAGCAAATTGATCATTAATTATTAAAAGTATAGTTTTCGTTTAATTTATCTTTTTAAATTAAAATAAAACTTAATTATTATTGATAATTATCAATTGGCTAAATATCAGCTTGTAAGTATTGCATAAAATATGATTGATGGCTAAAACAGATTTTTTTTTTTGTTTGCGCTGGAAGGTGGAGATCTTAACACATTTGAGATCCGTAAAGGATCTCGACAGCCCTGGGGACTGCCGCCCCACTTGGGGGAAGATTCCTTTGACGCGAGTTCCCTAGGTTATCCACGGATTCGCACCGGGTAAAACCACCTCCAAAAATAAATTAACAAGTGGGAATGATTACGAAATAAACGTTATTAAGTTATAGGGATGGCTAAAACAGAGGATATATCTGTAAGAAAATCAATACCTTTCTTTTTTATTGATTTTAAATTGTTAAATTGATTTACAATTTAATTATTTGTAGGTAAATATAAATGTTTATACAAATGATTTTGTACAAAATTGATATTAAACCGCCGCCATGAAGAATAAAAGGCATAATTTAGCTAAAATTAGTTTTATATTTTTACAAAGCACAAATACTATTGCACAAATCAATAGTTTTAAATTAAAATTTTGTTATAACTCAAATTTAAGGAACTAGAAGAACACTAGAAAATCTGCCATTGTTATTTTGAGGATACATCTTCAGCAGCCTGTTCAATCGTATTTTAAGGACAATATTTCAAATTTTAAAATTAAATGACTTTTTGTGCAATTCGTTTCGAAAAGTAGCCTTTATTTAACGCTGTAACGGTTTACTTTTCTGCACGGGGTGCTGAAATGATTAAAAATCTGCACACAAATTGTCACCAATTTAATGAAATTACATATTTCGTTGTGAATTGTTGTTCCAAAATTTGAAAAAAAAACGCTGTGAACGGTTTTATTATTAATTATCGAATAACTGATATTTTTTCACAATTATACAAAATAGCATTTAATACGCATTTGAAATCGGTTATTACAGTAATAACCTCTATTCACCACTTGTATCGAAATTTATTATAATATTATATCATTTTGTTGTACACAAATGTGTAGAAAATTGTCAATTCCGTGAATGAAGCATGTTGGTTACTAAGATTGGTTTTGAATTGGACTATAAAATTATCAATCACAAACACATTTAAAAATAATGGACGAACAGAAGAAAATATGAAATGTGGTTTGACTGATTTGTATGAAATTTGGCCCTTGCCCTTCTACCGGGTTTTGGACTACTATTTCTTATGAAACCTAATTGTAATAATATTGTAATAAAATATTAAATATCAATTAGTAAAAATTAAGTACCTAATGTCCCACATCACAATAATATAATTTTTAATTAATTGAGATTTGAAATATCTTAAATTTGGGAATAATGATTAAATTATATGATCGGATATTTTATGGTCTTTGATCAGTGATCATGAAGATAAATTAAACAATTTAAGTAAAATCTCACGCGATCTGTCAATTAACTTCACCATGGTTAAACAGTGCAAATTTATTTGCTAATTAGATTCGGAACGGCATTTAATTGAAACCAATAACTCTTAATTAGAGGGTAAAATAATTTTGCCATGTGAACGGATCGGATCATTCACAGAAAAATAGCTCTCCTCTAACAATGCAATGAATTGTTATCCAATTAATCGGTTGGTCGATCTGACCGAAGAGGAGGAAGTCCCAATTAAACTAGCCCGGCCAAATGCTCGTATCCTTCTCTGTCCGAAGTCACATAATTGAAATAAAATAAATTCCGAAACCGACAACAATTAAAAACACGATCAATTTCTCCGGATCTAACATGATCGCTGTTTGTTTTATTTATCCATCTGTGACAAGGAGGACAAAATAGAATAATAAAACACGGCACGGGAAAGGAAGGAGGATGAGTCTGCTGTGTGTAGAGACGATTTGACGGGTGTATAAAAGAGACTTTTATTTTGACTTCCGTTTTTGACAAAACAGCAGTAGGCTGCTGAGCGAAGGAGAAAAATAAAAGCCAAAAATTGTCGAGGCTAATACGATCGGAAGGAAATGTTAGATTTTCTGTTATTGTTGTGATCGTTCTCTATCTCTCTCTTTTCTACACACCGAAAAAAGTTAAATTGAGAGACCACAATTACACTTTAGGACGGATATCCAAAAGACGGAAGAACCATTTTCAATAAAAATCTACTTAAACACCAATTTACACGATCACAATGGATCGGATGAGTTTGACAACGATGACGACGATCAGTCCAGGAAATATGAAAGAGTTCCCAGATTAAGCCCTATTATGGATGGCGAATTTTACTTATAGAAAGGACAGATTTAATTGAGATTTGGTCTTCGTGTTTAGGCCTGAGAAAAATTCTTTATTCTTTTGATCTTGGACGGGTTTGTGGTAATTTTTTGTTTTTTCTTCTCTCTTTAGTTTCAAACTATGGAAAGATGGAATAATATAATAAAATTGCACTGCTGGAGACCGAGCGGACGTCTTTTGAGCCGCGAGAGAGAGACTCCAAGAACCTAAACCTCTTCCTTTCCATTGTCTAGGTCACACTCATTGTTTTAATTAGGGTTGAATGGAGAATTCTCACCGAATTCATTTATTTATTCTATTAAATCGATTCATCACGATAATTTCGGTACTTCCGACCATTCTTTTAATTTACACATTTTTTCTGTTGTTTTTTTTTTGTTAGAAAAATCATAATTAATTAAATTTCCACGGGCAATTCCAATTCCCGACCAGGATGGATCAATTGGACTGGAATCAATTAACGGAACCGACAGCCAGCCAGCCAAATGTGGGTAGTCTTTGAAACCTGAAACGCGGGAAATGGAGCTCCTTTTGCTCTATTCCTATTCCAGCTCAAACTAACTCAAACCTACCCTCTAATTGTCCGGACAATAGGGGATGAATGAATGATCATTGTAAATATTATTTACAATTTTGTCGAAGCCAATTTGTTTGTAATGAAAAAGTGTTTAGTGTAAAGTGTGTGTGTGTATGTGCTGCTTCCGCCACACACTGATCACAATGCCATTTGTGGACAAACGCAGCCAGCAACCCGAAATGAAATCCCAGCAATTTGTCCACACAAAAATATAATAATAAATAACACAAAGGTCGGTTTTTCCTCTGCATTGAGGCTCTGAGCGGAAATCATATCAGTTTTATGTGCAATAATTCATTCTTCATCTCTCCATTTATTGACGCACTTACTCCATTGATGATCGATCAGAGGAATCAATTAATTGGATTCTCCTGTTGCGTTAGAAAAAATGCACAAATTAAGTATTCCATTTCAAACATCCCGCCTGTCCCTTTTCTTAATTCGACAAAACCACAAATATACCAATAACCATTACTGGTTTTTTATATTAAAATTACGAAATAAAAAGAATGAAATTTAATTTATTAATGAAAACAGTAGCAAGGTTTTGCAGACTGTTTTTCTTCTTCTTTACTCTTTAAAGATTCGCTTTTTACCGTAAAACTAATGGAGTGCAACCGATTTTCTTGCAATGACGGGAAGTGATGCCATTGACTATCCATTATCACCAATTATGCCCTCTGGACAAGATCTGGAACGTGCCGGAATTCGCAACAAGTATTTATAGGGTTACTAACTGAAGCTGATCGATTTTAGAATGGATTTCTGTTCATAAAAGAAATGATTGTTAAATTGGTAGATTAGGTGCAGAATCGGGTATGGTGGACAGACATACTCTTCTCCTTGTATACCGTCCTAGCTCTCCCTACATATCTCAATTTCTGGCCCTAACTAAATTTTTGGGTACAATAAACCATAATATATCATTACCACAATTTATTTAAACGAATTAGAAAAGGATTAGGATGGGATAGGTCGACCCGCTTTTCAGCATCGCACATTAGGGCAGTATAGATCTAGACACTTTCAAAGATGGGTTTTTAATTAGTTAGACATGCATTCAATCTTACTTTGAACTTCGAATTCTAATATCGGACTATGCAAATTGTGTAAAAATGTTTTGAGGGTGTTTTCTCCCTGCACTTTAGGATTCAGGATTAGTTTGGGATAGATTATAATAAATTAATAAATTATAGCTTAACTTCGATAAAGTAGATGAGGCATTCACTCCTGCGTTAAAAATATGAATTTCCAGATCCAACACAATCCACACCAGGTACGTCGGTCACCATCCCAATTTAAGTAGGCTCCAAACAAATGTAACGAGATCCTGAGGTGATCCGTCATAGACTCTCCAATCTTCGTAAAAAATTATCCATCCTCAACGCACGTAATTATCTCCAGGCAACCTTTGAAAATTTTTGTTCTTAGTCAGAAAAAAATTCTATTTCCTATTTTCGAGCAGAAAGGCTAAACCAAACAGTATCCCTATTATACCAAACGATGTACATCACTTTTATCTATCTGCGGACATAAAATTCTATAATATTTATCAAATTTTACAATCTCAACAATTAATTTAAATTCCGATTGGAAAGAACTAAACTGTCAACTCAAACGCACAGCCTGCACCATTTATTTTAAATAGTGTGATAAATTTTTACTATTTTAAAACAATGCTTATGTCCCATTAAACTAAAATACAGTTCAATATCTATTAATCATTAATCAATGGGTATTTCAAAATCAAACTTAAAAGAACATTTGTTCTAAAACGATGATTTGTTCACCTATGAATGTAATTTGATGTAATTTTCATTTAAAACTTTAAAAAACTATTTCATATAATTTCAGTCGCATGCGCAGGTCTGGACCATAAAATGTGTCCCTTTAATGAGAACAATTCCTCATCAATTTTTTTTGGGATTTTGTTCCAGTACAATTTGGATTTTGTTCCAGCGCAATTTGGATTTTAAAAATAAAGAACCGATCGGACCACTCTGTAAATTGCAATTGAACAAAACGAAAATTGCAAGGGAACAAAATCCAGAATGCAATGGAACAAAAACATATTAAATGTATAAAATTTGTATTTACATTATTAAGATGAAATTATTTCACCTTATTGTTAAATTTAAAATTTTCAATGTTATTATGTTATATTGTTAAATTAAATTGGAAGAACATAACTAACATAGATAATAAATTAATTAGCAATAGTACTGATTTTACAACTGTTGTACAATTTCTACTTGAATTCAAAAAAATTCTGATGAAAAAATGAAATAATTACTGAGTCATTTAATGTAGAAATAACTGCTGATAACCATCAATGGTCAACAGTTGTTTTTCTGTTTTCGCACAAAATTATCTGCAACTTATGTCGCGCAAAGAAATACACAAGAAGTTGTGTCTAATTTCTTGTTGCCATCATCGTTAGTATAATGGAAGCACTGTTAGGTTTGGAGGTTCTTTCATGTGAATTGAAATGGAAGAAATTAAATTACAAACATTTCTATTCTGCTGCCTTCATTTTTTTCCCCATTCTCATCCGCGTCTTTTAACAGTAGTCGTTTCTACTACTGATTTTCGTAGGGAGAGGGAGAGGAAGAAGAAGAAAGATCGCGGACCGGAGAAACAATACCATGAATGAGCAGTGGAATCTTGAAATCATAAGCATTTATGACCGATGAGAACAGGTAGTTCCATTCATTCAACCAAATACATAATAAGAAAAAAAAATGAAAACGGAACGGAGCGATCTTTGAGATATGACACTTCCTGAGGATCGAATTTCCAAAAACGTGCCAATATTTTTATTTTCATTTGAAATGCCATTCTCATTAAAAATGTGCATTAAAATCACTTTTAATTAAAAGTAAATGCAATTCTTCTGAAAGAACAAATGCCGCACAAATAACAAAACATTGATCAAAGTTCACGTTAACTTGATCAGCTGGTGAATTTTTCATTCATTCGTACTCGTATGTGGTTCGTATTTGAGATCGTCAATGAAATACAGTGTGATCTTAAATAAAAACAGCAATTATTCCATTTCGTTTCGTCTCTTCGTAAAGAGAAGATCGCCTGTAGCCGGCATGAATGAATGAAAAGTCTACCTACTGCTGTAAGCATGCCTTTAGTTGTTGTTAAGGTGTTGTGACGACGAGCAGCAGTTGCCTTCACCATCTCAGTCAGTTATAATTTAGCAGCAGTCGAGAGTGGTTGGTTCGAAAAGAGATCGTGTTTTTTTTTTAAAAAATTATTTCAAAAGTGACTTCTGAGAAAATCCTACAAATTGTGGATAGTTAAAATTCTAAAAGTGATCCAGTGATTTGTGAAATATTAAAACTAATCGCAGTGACTTGTGCAAACAAAAGGATAAAACCGTAAAGTGACAGCTTGCATTTGGGACTTCCTCTTCTTTAGCGGCAAATTTATTCATTTCCTGACATCTGGCGCGCGGTTTCTCACCCCGAATAATACAATTCAGACACGTATTTTCGGGCTCAACAAAAAATCCCTATTCGGAATATAATCGAGTTATCAGAACATCTTTTAGAAGAAAACATAAAGGTGAGTGCTATTTATTACAATATTCATGATCGGTGTTTTTGTTTTTTCTCTCTCTCTCTCTACTTCTCCTCTCTCGCATTCAATGCATTTGCGATTATTTACTATCTGAGTAAGCAATCAAAATTGGACCATACATTATATAGAATAAAATTAAAAGCATTCCATTATGCTCTGGTGCTGATTGGATTCAAATCGGTTTTTGTGAGCTGGTTTTTTATTTTATATTTTCCTATATAGACAAACCATATGCGTGCTATTAATGACGGATTTCCGGCGTTTTATTTAATCATCATTGGCTGTCCCGTTCTCGCTTCGTCTTCTATAATTTCATTATAATACAGAAGTTTGTTTACAATTATATTGTTCGGATTCATCGACTACTGTTTTCCTATTATTAGTTTTTGTGTTTTTCTATTACTATTATTGTGTGGCTGTTGTGTTTAATTACGATTCTGGCTGAGCATTGGTGGCGGCGCGGCGAGGAGATCAAGATTGGGATCTCGAGGGGCCACTTTGTAGGTCAGTTCAGTTCCAGTTTAATGACGATAATTGGCCGGATTATTCTCCAAAGATTGCGCCTCAATTTCAACTCTTCTCTCGCGATCCGAGATCGCCCTTTCTCTCTCTCTTTTGTGCGCGCATTGATCATCTGGCTTACTGCAATTAGAATAAAACTGTAGATGCGTATTTTTCGAGAATGCCGTCATCATTACTTCTTGGTGTATTTGTGTATTTACCTTTGAAGACTCCGAAATTAAAACTGATAGGCCAATTATGCCAATTAAATGCGAGCCTAAAGTAAGATTTAATGAACCGACAATGGGAGAGACGGGAAGCCGCTTTTTCCTCAATGCCGTTCAAAATCGATTTGGTTTTGGATGTTAGTTTTCTTAATTTTGAGAGTATCATAAAAGTTGTTTATAATTTTTTGGGAAATTAATTGTAATTTAAGCTTTAAGTGTCGAAAATAAAATAAACAAGACTTTATTTTGTCCACCAAGCAAAACCTATTATAGTCATTAATTACATTATAAAACATTTAGCTGGTAATTTCATTATTATATTTCGTAAATTACATAATTGTGTGAAGGTCATAAGTTTCAACATTCTGAGTTTAATTGGCAAAACAAATTTTGTCATTAAAATATGGGATTTTCTGGTACTTTTTACAATTCGAGCCGAAACCGCTTTTATAAAATAACATAAAAGCAAAAAACTTCAATTAAAATGACACTAAAGATATTAAAAATAAATGTGTTAAATAAGTTGTTTCAAATTTTTGCGTAAAATATTTTGTGCATATTTTTAAGTTATTCAAGAGATTTACATCTAAAAATCATTAATTCACATTGGCTATGCGTTATTGGTTGGTGGGCGCAGAATCCTCCCGGGTTTACAGCCCTTATTCACACTCGTGGCTGATGTGGTAACGCATCCGGCTGCCTCCTCGGAGTCAAGGGTTCGATCCCTGGGCGGGTAGGATTGACTGGGTCCTTTTCAACAGGTCTAGGAGCTATTAATTGACAAATAATACACTGAAAACAAATAGTCACCGAAATGTCGAAAACCCGTTGGTTAAGACCCCCCATGTTCCTTACAGGAATTGAAAGGGAAATTTTTTTGTATTCACATATAAAAATAAATCAATAAAATAATTGTCCAGATGCACGAAAACGTGTCATTATGTGTATGTTGGACAGCCATAAGACTTCCACGTCCTAGCTCTCTCTGCGTAACAACATTTCTGGCCCTAACTAACTTATTGCTATTAATTTCTTTAAATAATCTAAGAAGCGTTTGGATACGAAAGGATAAAAGTGTTATTTGTTATTCAGCACCGCACATGAGGACGGTATAGATCTGGCCTCTTTACAGGATCGGTTTAATGATGGTAATACGAACAGTTAATGTGAATTAACAGCTATTCCCGGTTTATAGCAACAAGATACCACTATTTCACATAAATTTAGTAATTCTAATTTTATGTAATCTAAACTTTGTTGATATTTTACAGTTAACCCAAGATATGCTTAAATGACTTCTTATCACAATTGCCTTTAAATGGTCTCATTTGTAATCAAAGAATTGCCGAATCCATTTATTTTCCATTCTAATTCAATTTTTGAATAATCTATCAGCTGAAAGTTCATATTGATACCTTAATTGAAGTTCTATCTTTTAATTACCAAAATATTTAAATGAAAAGTATCCATTATTGTGAGGTGTATTACTTGAATTATCATTTTAATTCCTCATTATTTAAGCTAATTAGTCCTGAAACTATGCGTCTTTCACCTGAGGTTTTGTAGTTCCAATTAAAGCGGCCATTACCTTAATTGAAGCAACTATATTATATTCTCCGGGGGTTCATGTTCGCCTAATTATTTCAGACCGGCAAAACTTTTAGTGTTATGATTTTCCGGCCAAAAGACATGGCCCCGTACCGAAAGAAGAAAAGAAAGAAACATTTATCTATTCCGTTTCGGTTGGAAATTTCATCGGTTTGCTGATTAGGATTGAAGACTCGAATAGGAAGGAGGAAGGGTCAAAAACCATCTTGTGGCATTGAAGTTTCGCCGACTTATGGCTTCTTCTCTTTTCAACAAATCGAATCCAATTTCTTAGAAAAAAGAGAGAAAAGTGGAAGTGAGGCGCTAAGCATATTTTGCATCTAAAAATATTAATAAGAGGGAAAAAAATGGGGAAGACAAACTTCAAAGAATTATAATTATTGCATTATAAAACCAGGGGAATACTAAAGTTAATTGAAAACCAGTTACTGACGGATGGACTCTGATTCTGGAATTGGCGGAAACTCGTGCTATCCGTTTCAGCTTTTTCATCGCCTCTCTTCCACATTCCAGAATGACATTGAATCTGGCCTGCTGGAGATTTGTGCTGTTTAGAACATTGCAATGCAAAAAAAAACAAAACTGGAATGACCTTAACTGGATTATTGCTAAATGTAGGTGAAATGTGTTTTTATTATGTTCTATTTTTTGTGTTAATAAATTGGGAAATTATAACAAAACGAATCATTTTCAATTTGTTGAATAATAGGTAATGTTTGAGCGATGAACAGATTTCCGGTTCGGGCTGTTTCCATTCGGCATTGCGGTTCGCTGGGTTTTGCTGATAAACAGGCGTATTTACCTCCAAATGCTCGACGGCGTCCGTCCGGTGCTCCGGCCTGGTTGATAAGGCGATTTTCGGAGCGCACCAGACCCCAAATATTTACCAATCCAATCAATAACACAGCAAATATTATTGGCCAACTGCATGCATTGTGCAATCGCCTTTTCACGTTATCAATTCACGGTTTTACTATAGGTTAGTCAGGAATTCGATTCATTGTCGATTTATTGATTTAATCCACAATGAAGTTGATTTTTGGGTAATCGCTATTGTACTTTGGAATACCTTGGTTTGAAAAATAGTTTTAATTGAAAATTGATCACATTAAGGGTTTCATTTTTTAATGAAAAGAACTCTTTCGAGGCTTAAGACTTTTCAAGATCAGATCAGGAGAAGATCTGGGAATTATGTGCGTTACCTTATAAAGGTAATATTGTAAGAATTGGGTTTTAGGTCTAAATCTAATGAAGATACATTAATTCAGTTATTCATTAATTACATTAAAGTCCAGATTGTAGATATCTTAATTGCTTTTAGATAGTCTTAACTATGAAAATATTCAAATCATAACTTTTAGTAATCACTTTACATTTCCTGGGATTAACAAGCAGAAGATAGTGGATTATTTTAAAGCTTAGATAAGAATATTTTGAAATACCATAATTTCCATTTCCTAAATCAATCATATCATAATTTTGAACAGTTTGAATATTTGATGAATCAAGAATTTTATTGTTTTCTCGTTTCATTGAATAATACTGAAGTTTGTTCCTTTGAACCATACCATATGACAATTTTTTTATGGCGGGAACACCTAAGGTCTTTATCAATCATAAAATTGATTATTTACATATATAATATTTTATTAACGCCCTTGGGTCTTTCTGTTCCTACATCCAGTACTTCATTTGAAAATTATTTTTTAAACTGTATGCATCCATCCTTCTCTAGTCCATCCCCCACTGAGCAGTTGTTAAACCCTGTCCGAACTGTATCTCTCTTCGTTTTTCCAGAACCATCCTCACCCAGTCCTCTTCGCTTCCTCGTTCGTCCAAAAGTCACACTAAAGGCCTAGACTCTATGTTAGAAATTGATTATTCATTGAATCTATTTCAAGTTTACATAATGAAAATTGATTTTTGTTTGTTTGAAAGCATATTTTTAACACTTATGCTAAAAAAGTCTATTATATAATATAACTATTGTTATTAATCTATTATCGCTAATGATATCAGTTTGCGGTTTCAAATTTTGTTTATTTTCATGAAAGGAAGGAATTTTATATAAAACAGGTCTATGTTTATTGTTTCATTCACCAGCTCCGGGAAATTGTGATTATGTAAATTGTCACACACGTTAATTACAATGTAAGTGTTTGTTCTTGTGCTGCTGTTTGCTGATCGAGTGAAAATGGAGGAGAGAAAAAGAGACGACAGATTCACAAACATCCTCCTCTTCAATTGGAGCATTAATAAATAAACAGGGAACAACAATTCCTCCATCTTGAGAATCCATAGATCTTGTTGGCTCATTCAGCTATAATAGACTCTCTCTGGTTCGATTCCCAGAATAGCCCGGTTGACCAATAAAAAGTGTACGATTATGTATTTCGACGGACGGAAGTCATAACCATACATTACTTGCAAATTAGTATCCAATTACTAAATGCCTGGGCCTTCCTGCCTGCTGCCTGTGGGTCGTAGGAATAGAAGCTAGAGGAAAATTGGAGGAATATTGGCAATGGTAATCATAATTAGCTTATCTAATCGAAGCAATATTTTGCGAAAATATTTCTGGAGATCGGCCTAATTCTGGGCCAATTATTATTAGTCTGGCGTCCGGTGTGTCCGCGCGGTCTAAAAACGAGCATGACCTCGTGAACACAATGCCACCGTGCCGCCGCCAGCCACGACGACTGCCACCGGCTCCCAAGCACTCTTCAGACAAATATTTACACGGGGCTGCTCTGTGAAAAGGAAATTTACACAGAGCGAGAGCCAGAGCGAAAGAAAGAAATACTTTCTTCAAACAGCTGCTTGAATTTAAATGGGCCTTCCGCCTCTCCTTGGCGGTCGGTCGGTGTAACCCATTGTCCAAAGAATGGAGAGCTCCATTATCGTTAATAAAACACATTTCTCAATATAAATTTCACCCATTAGATTCTTTATTAAAAGCCGTTCTTTCTGTCTTTCTCTTTCCTCCTCTTTTTGAAATGATACCATGTTAATTTGTGACACAAAAAGCGCGTAGGTGTAGGAAATTCCTAAGGGCATTGTTCCTACACACATTCCTCTTCTGTCTCTATATAAAACAACATACTTTACCTGATACGATACGTCGGCGGAGGAAGTGTACTTGACCCAAGAGGAAAAAAAAGAAGAACATGAAATAAAATCACTCTCTTGGAAATTGAATCGTTGGCTGGAAATGGAATTGTGTCATTTGATTAGTGATTCCCAGCACAAAGCAGACCAGTCTTGTCGGAATAGGAATGTGTAATGAGAAATGAGAGACCTGCTGCCGAATTGCAATATGTAAAACACAAACAGTGCGAGTGACGTCTTAACAATTGGAACAAAACAATACGTTTCAGTAGTTTTACGAACAATGATTCATTAAAAAGCGATTTGGCAGTGTGGTGCTTAATAAGATGACCTTATTCAATAGCCACCTTTCAGGCTGGCTGTCT
>JXOV01005145.1:0-17126 GCA_001014945.1 Clogmia albipunctata
AACGAAATGTTATTGCGCAACAAATTCCAAACCAAGTTTCAGTGGAGACAGGGTAGTAATTACCGAAATCTTCAAGGTATTTTAAACGTCAACAGAATCGGGAAACCAGATCAATTTTTATGTAATCCTTTAACCAATCTTTATTATATGGAAATGCTGGCGCCGGGTAAAATATTTTGTTCATGTAATTAGAATGGTTATTCTTTTTCAATTGAATGCAAAATTGAAAAATTAGGCCTAATATTCATTGGAAAGCTGCTATTATAGTCCTTAAATGAGATTATAAGTTATGAAGTTGAATTGTAAACAACATTATTTTTATAACTCTTGAAAACGTTGAAGTTCATAATTTTTTTCAAGAAAAAAAGCAACAAAAATCATTAAATTTTGTAGGATCTTTATGGTGGGCACACTCTCCCTGAATAACCATATCAGGAGTGTTTTCCTTATGATTTTTTACTTGGAAGACAAGGAGTGCCAAAAAGTGTGAAACTTTAGATTTTGGGGAATTGCTCAATCAAGCGCAAAAAGAACTTGCGAAATCACTTGACGTCGCTCAGAAAATCATTTCTGATCATTAAAGCCCAATGGAAACTATTGGGTGCCGTATGAATTGAAACCGTGAAAATTTAACGCCATTTTATAGCCACATTTTGTGGGACCATTTATAACATATCCAGAAACTGTAAAATGGGAAGTACTATTGCAACATGACCTGACCGACTAGCATTTCCGAAAACATGACGAAGTCAGAAATTGGACAAATTCAGGACTAGTCAATTTTTTCCGAAAGAATTATTTCCAAATTATTACTCGTATAATTAAATTTGTTTTGAACCTCGTGTTGGGTTCAAACGTATACGTAAGTACATGTTCATCACTATATCATTCACATTCCAATTTCATACTTTCGTAATAAAAATGTGATAAATTAAAAGACACATTTTATGCCAAAAAATTAGTTAATAATCATATTTCACATAGTTAATTTTATATTTCTTCCATGAAGTATTATTAATTGCCTTGATCTGCCATTTATCACATCAATTAAGCAAAATTTATCGCAATCCAAAAAATCTTGAACCAAATAAATTAACAGTGTTTAAATGTGAATTGGTTAAGCAAACAAATATTTGTATTAAGCATTTGCAAAAAAGTTTGTCTGGTCGTCTAAAGTTTACTTTTTTTTTTCAACAAAAGAAAACTATAAGTTCCCGTATTCATAATTTGATTTAATGTTTCGATTTATAACAAACATAAAATTAGTTTCCAATTTAAAGTAATGCTTTTGTGTAATTCCGTATCGAAAAGTAGCCTTTTATTAACTGGTTCTCTAACGGTTTACTTTTCTGCACGGAGTGCAGAAATATTTCAAAATTTGTACGGAAATTGTCACCAATTTAATGAAATAACATATTGTTGTCTTAACCAAATTTATTATTTAAATATTTTGATTTGAAAATTTCGTTGTGAGCTGCTGTTCCACAATTTGAAAAAAAAAACCGTTGCGAACGTTTTTATTAGTAATTATCAATTTACTGGTATTTTTTCAGTATTACAAAATAACGTTTGATACACGTGTGAAATCGGTTTAATAACCTCTATTCAACCACTTGTATCGAAAAATACTACTTTGTACTTCCGTATCGAAAGGTTAGGTTTTTGACATCGAGAGTTTTATTATGCGTCACTTTTTCGCACTTGTGAAAACTTTGAATTTTTATTTCACTAGTGAAAAATAAAAAGTCCAAATTCTACTATCAAATGACCGTTTAAATAGAGACCGTTGCAACTACCATTTTTGTTAAATTAGTTTTACGTGAATTTTTTTAGGAAAGTGCAAAATAATTGTGTCGTATTCGGGTGTAAAATCTGTTTGTTAACTCGTTATCTGGTTTACAACGGCTCATCTTGACAGGTTTTTGCCACCGAAACAGAACACACATACTACGGAGAAGACCATCCCTTTCACACTTTCATCTGTATACGTTCATTGAACAGCAGCAAATTACTAGTATTGGAAAGATCCGGTTTATCTCTTCGATTCTATGCATTCCATTCAAGTTTTGAAAACCTGTCTAAATTCGAGCAAATAATGTTGATAACATTAGTTGCTCGAATTTTGAGGCGAAAACGGTCTGATCGGGGCTCGAACCGCGGCCCTCTCGAGTTGAATTTTGCGCAACGCTTTAACCACTGCGCCACCCGGCCCCTTGTATGTATGTATTTTAGTAACACAAAATTGACATTATGGCAATCAAATTACTTCGGTCAAAGTCGTTCTTATAGCCCAAGTGCTTTAAAGAATTCGTTAAATACCTAGTACTTTTCTATATTGTTAAACTGTGACATCTGTAAAAAAAAATCTCCGAATTGAGCAAATTTATATAAAAGTTCTTTTTGCTGAAAATAATGAAATAAAACTTAAAAACCTCACAGTTTATATATTCGACTCTTTCTCTCTCTCAGATTAGAATGTATTTTTGAAAATTCCTATACGATTTCCCATTTTATTGTTAAGAAATAGAAACATTACTGTAAATTTTTATTCAAATGTTAAAGTCAAAACTATTTAATTGAATTTTTTTCTAAATTCAGTGATTGTTGCAAAAAAATGAAGTTATACAAAATACTGAAACAGTTAAACCGACAGGTTCCAATATATTTTAAATAAATTAATGTTCTCAACGTTTGTTAGACTAGCACAGATATAATTATAAGCAACAAATGTGGGTATAGAAATGCTATTGATGTGGAACAGCACACATATTTCTATTTTGTTTTAATTCATTTTAAAATGTATAAAATTTTCTATAAAACACGGTCGATAGGCATTATTAAACACTCGGGCCTTCTTTAAATCACTCGCTATGCTCGTGTCTTTGAACAATTTTGGTGTTTAATAATACTTTTTCTTCTGATCTAGTTGTATAAATAACTATTAGTTACTTGATATCGTTTATTAACATAATATTTCCGATCAGAATAATCACGTCCTCCAGAATTTTACCCATATATTCCCAAAAAATCTGAAAATCGATTAAGGATCATATTGAAATATTTGAAACTGGATATGTACAAATCGAATCTTAATTTTGGCGTTATTGGCGCTTACCACGGAAATCGAACGTTTCCAAACATTTTGGTTGAGAAATTCCACGAATATTTTAAAGTGTCATTTAATAGTGTAATAAAACTACGATAAGCAATTACAATTTACAACGAAAGTTTAATTATTATGCGTACAGTGCGCGATAATGTTTCATTCAGAGCGAGAGAGAGAAAGAGAAGAGCATTCCATCATGTTTTACCACTTATCGAGCATCGTGCAGACAAACTCTTGTTTTGGAGCCATTAAAAAGCTATTTATAATTTCAATTCAATTTTTATTGCCCAATAAATCTGGGAAAAATTAATTTTCGGGCCCGAGAAGAGCATCAGTGATTAATATTGAATTTCCTGGTCATCATCAAGTGGTGGTGTGTGGCATTTTCGACTCCTCAAGTGGGAATAATAAAGTTGTTCCCTCCATCTCGCTATCTCCATGGGGATAGCTGAGACGATCCGGAAGTGATCGACACAAGATGCGTTGTTTTGGATCAAAGGGTTCAGAAAGCAGAGCAGCATCTTGTTTTGGATTTGTTGGGGGAAAAACAAAGATGCCCATTTACGATCGCGACGCGACGTAAACAAATCCAGATGATCCTCGATATTCTTTGCGTTCATTCATTCATCAGATGATGTTCATTCTTGATCTTCAAGAATCAAGATGAAATGTAGTAAGCACTAGGGGAGTAAAATAAGTTTGTGGAATCATATAAGAATTTTAATTTTAGTACTATTTTAATATTTGGAAATTATTTATTTTAATAAATAATGTTTTGTGCTTTCTTATGAATTGTTAGCTTTTAGACATCGAATTGGGATTCATAATGCGTCACTTTATTACACTACAAATTATAATTTTTAGTTCACTAGTAATAAAAAGAAAATTCAAGCCGTTATAACAATCAAATGGTACTCGAAAACCGTTAAAAGGATACCGTTGTAAAGGCAAATATTTTTTTAATTAGTTTCTTTTTGTGAATTTTAAAGAAAGTGCAAATAAATCTGTCCTGCTCGGGTGCAAAATTCGTTTATTAACCCTTAAACGATGAAAAACTCGTTTAACTGCTCGTATTTCAATCTCATTTCCTCGTTAAAAAGTTTCATTTTACACACAAATATCTATTTTGTCAAGAAGACGTCTATTTATTTTCTCTTTTAGATTTAAAACTGAACTTTATTAATATTGCTATATTGGTACTTTACTAATATAATTTTAATTATTCTATTACATTATTTACAACACTATTTTCATCATGATAATTTTATTAATAATGGTGAACTAAAAGTATAATTTTATATCATTTGTAGTAACTACACATATACTGACCTTTTGTGTGGTGCTAAATGGCAGGTCTAATTGCACTTTAACTCTATTCTAATCAGATCTAATTACAGTCAACGTGATAAATCAAACCTTCGATAATTCTAAACTCTCCATAAATCAAACCTCTCCTGAGTTCCCTATAAAATCTCTTGATATTTTGCACTAAATCCATACAATTTTATAGTCTCGGTAATTCGAACGAAAAAACCTCTACTATTTACCTTAACCGCACGGTAATTCGAACTCATCGGCTTCTAAAATTCGACTTCGAAGTTCAATTTTTCTGTTACAGCATTTCAGGAACTTTTTCTCTTAGAAAAAGTTACTGAGTAGCCTGAGCAGCAGCAATGGAACTACTTCGTAATTCGAACTATGGATAATTTGTAGTATTTTAAGGGCTCTCGGAGGTTCGAATTATGGAGAGTCGACTGCATATCCATTTACCAGGTAATAGACAATTTCAGCTAGTAATTATTGGTTATGGGTTATATATAGTAAAGTTAATAATGGGTTCAAATTTGTGACACAAAGAGAGATTTATTTTGTCGTAATTAATAGTATAGGATGTATCGTTAAAATATCAAATGATGAGTTATATATTATAATCTATTTTCTAATATTATGAAAGATTAATCAGTACAAGTAGAAATCATCCTAATGAATTGAATATTACGAAATAAAATTACGAGTATAACTAACATTAAAATTCATCTAAATAGTGTCTAGATCCATACTGCCTTAGTGTGCGGAGCCAAATAACAGGTTTAATAAACACTTTTATCCTATCCCACCTAAATGCGCTTAAAGATATTTTAAGCAATTACTAAATCGATAGCAATAAGTTAGTCACAGCCAGCAATTGTGATAGGAAAGGAAAGCTAGGGCGATTATGTTTTCACTACCAAAACCAATTATTTTTAGGGCAGATTTTCGACAGCCTACTTTAATATCAATCCGCGGCCAATTTTCGTTTACGGATTGAGATCGGAATTTGAGTAGTTTATAAGATTTTTGGGTTGTTTTGAGGGATTTCAAACGTCTCCACAATATTTTAGAATATTAGAATAACTCAAATTAGTCAATACTTGTTATTGCCACATTCTAAACGAATTCTTCTCAATAAAAAAATCACAATGGACTGTTTCCCTAATATAGAAACTTTAATGAAGTGTAAAAAAATGAAAACTTTATTCTGTTAAAAGAACAATCACAAGGTTCTAATGAAATTTCTTATTATCAAACACTTCCCACGAACTTATCAACCTCCCCTCTCGTAGATAATGAAATATTAATGATTGAATGGAAGAGAGAAGAGTGGACTTATGTGGTCGATGTGGCGATGATCGCGAATTTTTTCCCGCTACCAAAACCGCTGGGAAGAGATCTTTCACTGACCGATTTTGCTCGTGATTCCCATATCTTGTTTCTGTCCCAAGAAGACGCGATGATGAATTGGAGGGGCAAAACTCGAACAGAACAGAATTAAGTACTCGTAAAAACGAGGAGAAGAACAACAGCAAATGTAGTGATCACAATTAATGAAACAAGACATTAATTACCGCTACTTAATAATATAATTCTGACCAGATTGGCCATAAAAGATCGCGCTCGCGCCATAATAAACAATAAGACAGCTTTATCGGCTGGCGTGATCTTCGATCCTCCCTCCCTCGATGGAAGAGTTATAAGAAAAGAACAATGCCCCATAACGCAGCCCAATAATGATCTCTCCCTGATTTCGGCTTAATTACAAGAGAACCGAACAAGAACGAAAAAAACAAGTAATGAATTTGTTACTGCGATCATTAGAGGTGGTGTTTAGAACAGAGGATCGATAAAAGACAAGTAGAACAAATAAGAGTGGTTAACAACAAATTACACGATTTGTACGTGATTATTAAAACAAATTACATTTTCAAACTGAAATTACTGACATTATGCTGCTCATTTTGCACTCTTCTCGATGCTATTCTCGAAATTAATTAAAAAATAATATTTTTTATCGACAGCTGCTGTACTTGCAACGCTCAATGGTTTGGTTTTGGAACGGTTTTCTGTTTCTTTTTTCAACACTATTTTTGGTTTTGTACTTTCATTAATTTCACTTGATTGGTAATTGAATTAATTTTTATTAGCTAATTTTCAGTAAAAGTGAATGGCGTTTGGAAATATAATTATAGAATATAAAAATTAATTGAACGACTTCTTTACACTCACTGTTTCATCCTTTTAAGGGCGGTGTTTTCAATTTATATCTCTAACTTCATTTATTGAATTTCAATTCTTCTATTCTTGAATGAAGATGTGTTCTTTGATCATCATCTGGACCATAAAACAAGAGTCTTTATTGTTGGTAATTAAAAGAGTTGACAAACTTCAATGAAACAGTGATTCTCTATATATATTCGTTTCACCCTTTAAGACCATAAAATTTATTGAGTTTCTTTAATTAAAATAGTTGTTCTGTTATTTTAAAAATTTTATTGATTGGTCACATTTTTCGAAACTTATTTCATAATTTAACCCTGATAATACTCTAATTTTATGAAATAGATAAATTGAATCTTGTGCCTAATTTTTATTTTTAGTCAAGATTATGCCTTTAACGACAATATACAGTCAACTGCAAGATGGTTAACCCTTAACTAAACTTTAGATTTAATTCATAAATAAGAATTACTTCCGACAAGATAATTCTTCTTTACTTTAAGAATGTTGTTGAATGATGTATTTTAATTAAAAAATCCACTTTTAAACTTAGCTATAATTGCACAGGAATCTAAAATTTTCATAATAAAAGCTTGTTCTTAGGTAAGTTTTAGCATATGCTTCACAACTAGTAGTAAAAATTCTTAATTCCTCTTGTATTTATTTCTACTTCCCAAAAACTTGGCTACATCAATATCAAATGATTAAAAACCAAAAAATTACAGTGTTAAAAAATTTAGATATAAATTTTCATATGTGACAATCTAGTTCAATATACAACTAACAATATTTAAAAATCATTGACATATTTGAAATTTAGTAAAATTTTGTAGCTATACAAATTTATAAATCGTATTATACGAGTAAAGTAGTATGTTTAACTACTTTGTTTTACTACTAATATGAAATATATGCAGATAAATTTAAAGGTGTCTTATAATAATCTAATAGCTTAATACCTACTGCATTAAGTTCTTGTACCAAGGCTACTATCAACTGTTTTTTAAATCAAGAAACGTGAGTTAAAAATTGAGCCCTAATGAAAAATCTTACGATACTTAAAAAACTAAATAGTTTCGGAGTTAATTAATTGTTATTTATACAATTTGGTGATAAGATAAGGCATTCTTAAATACTAGGGTCTTTCAAAATCCCGAGCTTAGCGAGTGTTTAATAATGTTAATCGACCGTTTTATACAGTATTTTTTTGCAATTTTTAAATAAATTAAAAAGAAAATGTTAAAAAAATCCTTGTTTTTAAATTCATATTTAAAATTGAAGAGCACTTATCCATGCAAGGGTTCGAAAGAAAACAGAAAGAGGAGAGCAATATTTTCTCCTTTCACTTTCTAGACAAACCCTGTTCAGCCATTCGTTTATCTGGCTGGGTTTTATGATAGCTACGAGGGCTAAATAAACAAGAAAAAATATAGGAGGAGAATAAAAAATTAAGGTTTAAACCTAAATAACACCGTTAATCATAACTTTAAAATAATTTTAAAAATGCCATTCAGTTCAGAATAATTTCCTCTTTCCAGAGACATGCAGTTTGATATATTTATCATATCGGAAATGCCATTATTCGCAAAAGCCTGTTTTGGGTAAAATAACACAAAGGAACTCGAACAAAGTTTCAGTGAAGACAGCTCATTAGAGATGTCCAATGTAGATGTTTCATTAAACAATCATATTTATTTTAAAACTATCCGTTAAAATAGTAAAAGTATGCGTTAATACAGTTCAACCATGCACAAGGAAACCGATTTCTTTAAAGCACTAGTGCTATAAAAATGACTTTGAGAGTAAAAATTTAAGTGCCATAATATCCATTTTATACAACACAAATGCATATACAATTTTTACAACTTAATGATATACAAAAATTATTGCTCAACTTCTTCCAGAATATGTTTTTTGATATTTTTTAATGTTTTTCCCAAAGAGTGATAATAAATTAAATTATTTCTTATAGAAAATTCAAATTCCATCAATTTTTTATTTTTTTATTAATTACTTAAATAAATCTAAACTCAATATCATGAATACATTGTATAAAATACGATTTCAACATATTTTATGATATAAACATGTAAAGGATAATATAAGAATTTACAACAAAAAAATATTAATAAGATGTTCTTTCGTGCCAGGATTAATTTCTGAAACAAATAACTTAATTTTTCCCAATTACTCGTACTGGCATTATTATCGCATTCTTCTTTGATTATTTATTTTTAATAATTATTGTTTTCGGTTGCAAATTTGATATGCAAATTATTTCAATTACATTCTTGCTTTTATTTATTGTTTAATTTTAAAAAATTCAAAGACCTTCAAAATGGAATATAAAACAAAATTTGACTAACAATTAGGAGGCGTTGAAACGTGAACCTTGATTTTCCCCAAAAAAATTATTCAGATCGGCCTATTTAATGGCTCATTCAAGTGATTATTTTCCGAGTTATTAATTTCAACGATTTTTTAATGTAGCGATGCTCAGGTGAGTCAAATTGATGGAATACTTGATGCACATCTGCCATAACAAAGGTTTAATTTTCTAAAGATGTCAAAATTTACGATGTCTCTATCTCTTCTCTCCGCATTATGAAAATGATTTGCGTTCTCGCTCTCCGTTTTTAAATCGTAGCAGACCGTGGAAGAGATTGGACGTGTTTCTTTACTAAACTAAAAACAAAAAATTACGTATTTATTGCGAATAAAAACAATAGCAAATAAAGTTTTTCCAGTTAAACAATTATTTCAGTGCGAAAACAGATTTTACTCGTGGTGGAAACGTAAATGTGAATTGTTTCACGAGTCGAGCCTTACTTAGATTCGATCAGGTGTTTTTTTCGTTATCACGAATAAAAATAACGCCAATCAATCATAGCGGGCGTTGATATGAATCGGAATCGCGAATAGTGGTTTGCCGTTACGTTTATGCGAATTTGTGCGGTTTTTGTGGTGTGCCAAAGTGTGAGGAAAAGCGACAAGTGTTCTTAGGTCACTTATTTTTAAATCGAACGTGTTCTAAAGTGATTTTTTGCTTCGAAAATCGTGAATTTCAATCATTTTTTTGTTTTTTTTGTGTGTGCTGCCAATATCGAATTGGAATCGCCTAAAAATATTCCAGAGTTTATCAAGGCGTGTGTATGTTTGAATTTAATTTGTGCAAACATTGCCAATTCAAATTAGATCGCGGATACCTGTGTGTGGCCCAGTGAAGGCACTTTTCAGCTTTGGATACTACTAAATAATCGGATTACTTTTCGCTACATTTGAATAAAAACAAAATATGTAAGTGTCTAGATTTGACTTAATCTTTGAAAATTATCATTTCTCATTAAGGTCAGGTTATCAAAGGTTGCTGAAATGTCGAACAATGGCTATAAATAATCATAAGATGATAATTAAATGGCATTTGCCAATTCCCGAATTCACGTAGGTGGCCAAAAGTGTTCAGAAAGAGATATTTAAAATCAATAGGTTCCACATTGTCTACCTCGTTTGTGGGTTGGTGGTATTTAGCATTCAATAAAATTCATATTATTTTATTGGTTTTTTTTTATTAAATGCCAATTTAATACAATAATTTTTTTGTGTTGTTCAAATTATTAAAATAACAAATGACGACAAATGCATAAAACTTTTTTTTAAAAGTTTTTTATGAATGTTTTTCTAATGTTAAACTGAATATTAGGTTTTTCTGAATTTAATAATTCTCCGTTTTCTGACATAATCTTCTAAAAACAAGTTTTAAAAAATTTGTCATTAACAAAAATAAATTTTATTATCAAACAACATTAAATTATAAGATACTTAAAAGTAATTAAAGATATTTTTAATTTTTTTATAAAAAAAGGTTATACGATGAATTAATACTTTAATTCAAATTATTCATAAGAGTTTTAGCGATTAACAAAATTAACATTCAACATTTTCAAAATAATTAATAACATGTTAAATTAATAAAATTAATTTGAAACTAAATAAAACAATTTTCACACACTGTTGAAATATTATCGACTCCAGTTTTTTTTCGTTGAATATTTCAACAAGAGATTTATTTAATTTTTTGCACATTTCATGTTAAAAATATATTGGAAATTATTTCAATGATTTCAATTTTTTTCGTAATTATTTGGTATTAGGTCATAATTAATAAGAGTATCTAATGTGAGATTATTGAGATAAAAATATCAACTATTTTTTTTTTATTAAATTTTTTTTTGTGTTTGGGATTACCCGTATCGTCACATTTTTTGGACATCACAAGGGCTGTGATTGTGGAATTAATAAATTATAATAATTATTCATTATGTAATTTTTGCATTTGTTTTCACAAATTTATGTATATCATAAAGTCTCTGAACATAATAATTCATGCCGATTGTTGTTGTTGTAATACGTCACCCCCTTCTGCCAAACTTTGTTTTTATTCATGACTAGTGAGAAAGGAAAGAAAGTCGTTTTGTGCCGAAATGTGGAAATAATCTAAAAAATCTACGGACATTAGTTTCTTATTTTATCCCTTAAAAATATAGAATTTTTTTAAAGTAAAAAATCGTGACATTATTCTTAATTAATGAAAAAATAATAATAATTATTTTCCCACTACATTCCATTACGAAACTGAGGGTAGTTTCTACCTCAACCAACGGGTGTTAGACATTTCATGACTGTTTGTTTTCAGGGTATTATTAGTCAATTAATAGCCTAGGCCAGTTGTCAACAGATCCAGTCAATCCGCCCATTTTATTTATTTATTTTTCGCCATTACTTATAATTCGTTATGAATATGATTTCGCAATGTTTTTGATATACACAAATGGAAATTTTTCGCACTAGAAAAATATCCGCACGGGATTGGATCCCATGACCTCGAGGAGACAATCTAGGGTGCTAACCGAAGTTTTACAAATATAATATTTTATTTAAAATAATTTGTTTCTGCAAACTTTTGATGGATTGTTTGTGCGTTTGGTACCTAACCCGTTTGACGATTATACCTCTTTCATATAGCTGAGAGAAAATTACTAGCCCAACTTGCAAATTTTAGTTTAACCTTAATTATAAACTATATTTTTGAAATTGGTATGAATAGGTGCTAGTGCTTATATGATCCGAAATCATCACTAAAAATATAACTTAACAATGGAAGTTCAAGAAAAGTATCTATTTTATTATAGCTTGCTGGGCTATTAATTTTCTCGCAGTTGTATATGAAATATATGATATGATGCATGATAAAGCACTAACGCTCCCTACCTAAAATTTTACTGGATCAGTCTGGTTTGTTATTGACAGTATCGACAAGATATAAATGATATTTTTGTAAATGATAGTGATTGAATATATATTGATGAAAACATAAAATTGTCAATTATATGATAAGGCTTGTTACCAGGTGTCTTCATATATTTTTTGATTTTGACATGTGCAAATTTTGTAAAAGGTTTATGAGTTTTCTTAATATAATAAAATTGTATTTTTTAAATAGTAAATCTAATTGATAGTTTTAAATTCCGCTGCTAACAGCAATAAGTATAATAATTACCGTTTAATTATTTTTTTAACCATTAACAGATTCTCATGAAAATATTCATTTATTCATTTTTTTGACTGTTTTTACAAATTATAGCCTTAATAAAATACTCGTGTATATTTACCCTGTTACTTGTTGCCAAACAGTCAAGTGTTTAATGTTCATTGGCAAAAAATCATTGACCTGTTCACGCGAATATTTTTTTACAAAGTTCGCATTAAAGCCGACACCGAAAACTGTTTAGATAGGGCAAACACAGAAATGGCTTTCCGAGCATAAAAAGGCCAACAGTTTTCCTGATAAGATAACACGTGTTTTCGCAACAATTTAACGGGTAAACAAAACTAATTCCGGTCTGCCCATTTTTGATGATGTTTTTCTTCTTCAACATAAAATAAAGAGAGAGAACATGTATAGCGGTTCTTCAAGAGGTTTTCTTTCCTCTTCAGAATTTCGCACGGCAATAAACTGTGCAATGAAATGTAATGCGAATTCTTCTTACACAGAAATGAAATGACCCATCATAATTTGTTCCTTATGGGCCCACCTTTAAATCGCACGCGAGTTTAAATCGCTTCGATTATGATTCCGCGAATCTTCTTCAATTCAGCACCTCAGTGTGCCATGGATCAAAGTTGACTGTGCCTTGCAGCTGTTTTTTCTTTCGGTTTTTTGTTTTTTTTGTGTGTGAAAATAAGCGATTTTGAAAGCGTCCCATTAAAATGATGAGCCAGTGCTGCTTCACCCTTTGCGGTTTTTCGCGTTGTTTTTCTGCGTTTTTCTGTTTTCGCGGAAAATGGAAGCACAATAAAGTCTGTGTTCGAAATACTACGGGAAATGTGGTGCCATATACTCGTACTAAAGGTGATATTCTTCTCTTTTATTCGCGCTCTTTTATTTTTTGCCGCTCGTCGTCGCACACCTTTAATAATAATAGTAATAGGAATAATAATCGCTGGCTGATGAAGTGTGACCGAGCAAATAAACGGCTGGCGGATTTTATGGCATGCAAATTTTTCGCCGCACGTACTGATAAAAGAGCAATATACGTTTGCAATTGAGGGAGATCGGAATGCTTCAATAATCACAATGAACCATTTTTTTTATCTATTAAATTACGCTTTTATATTGGAATAAAAACAAAAATACAGAGAAACCTGGTTTAAAATGTTAGTTATTTATACAACAAGGGTGAAAATTCCAGACATTACACAAATAAAGCCTTTCAGAAATTTGTATAAGATAGTTATTTATATAATAAGGCCGATAAGCGATGCATTCATTATAAGATAACATCAATTTTACATTACAAAAACAAAACTGCAAATTGCTGTTTATATAATAAAATTGAAATCAAAATATTCTTTTAATTAGAAAGCAAGACCATAATGTCTTTTGAAATATTTCAAATAATACTTAATAGAGACCAATTAACTTATTGAAAGTCTTATTTCAATTATAAATATTTTATTGTCTTTGGAATACGTAACGGGTTATGCGGACCGCCCCGGGCGGCAAAACCTTAAGGGCGGCATTAATGACTATTTTGTGCGTTTTTTCTATATAAAATTCACTTCTGTGACTGAATTATGTAAAAATCATCTTATTTTATTACTTTTTAATCGTGGCTTTTATTGAAACTACTTGATAATAGTTAAAAATTATGTAAAATGGCTTAGATTTTTCAAAAATTTTCAATTTATTTGAGGGTCGACAAATTTCATACTCGATCGCCCCGGGCTGCAAAATCTCTAGCTACGCATCTGATCGCCACCGAACAACTAATATCGTAAATAATACAATTTGTTCAACTAGACCAGGTTTTCAAATATTGGATAGAGCTCATAGAATGAAAGAGATATACCGGACCTTCTTTAATACTAGTAATTTGTTGCTATTCAATGAATGGATACAGATGAAAGTTGTGAAAGGGATGGTCTTCTTCGGAGTATGTGGTTTAAAAAGGCAATTGTAATGTTGGTTCATCTTCTATATTCTTTTCACATGATCAATTACAATCATTTTCAGCATTTAATCTTTAAAAAATCTTACGCTGAACTGAAATGTGAGACGATATAAGATCTTGTACCATATTTTTCAAACGGTTGCTTTCAGACCCGATTAAAACAAAACTATTCGTCCGATATGTCTAAAATTTTAACAGTAAGTGTTTAAAAGAATGTAAAGAAGAAAAAATATTCTTTTTATCTAAAAACCTGTGTTTTACTATGGTACGTCTTTGGTTTTTCGGCCCATGGGTTAAATGATTAGCAAATGGATAAATAGGGCATTTGGAAAACATTGATTACGTAAAACCAATTGGTTAGACCTACATCGGCAACGGTTGTTGTGTCGTCGAAGAAGAAGAATACGTGGTACCTAGTACCTACAATAGGGTAATTTAGTTATTTTTAAAAGAAACATACACCGATGTAACTACTTCACGTTTCCTTTCATTGCTCTCGGTATTGATATTTGGCAACATTGAGTTGTTGAAACAAAATAAGATCTGAAAGCCTGTCCGACATTCCATTACAAAAGGCGACTACAATTGTGTCTCAATGGAATTTCAATTTCTAAACTAAAACTCTAAAATGTAGCTGAAGTTTTTCTATTGATTTTTTAAATAATATAATTAATATTGTTATTTAAAGTTTTGAAACCGCAAAAATAAATTTCGTACACTCATATCTTAGGTTATACTGTAATGGATTTGGACGATATAGAAAAGTTTTATTGTTTTATATTAAAATCACCATCAAGTGACGCGCGAAAGTCACACCTCACTAAGAACTTTTTCAGCCATAAACTACGATATAATCTTTTATAATAGAGTCGCATAGAAATTCCAATGCAAATTTTATTTTATATTATGCGAATTGTATAGTTAAAATCGGTTTTATATAGAACATGAAGAAATAAGACTTAAGAAAAAACAAAAGCTTTTCTATAATATTTGTTATTATATTTTCCTAATAATTCTTGTCGTCCATTAAATATTTGACTTTTCGTGAAAACAAATCGGTTAATATTGTTTCCATTTATTATCAACTTTTGCGTTCTATCAACAATGAGAATGGATATTGAGAGAAGGGAATGGGTTTGCTTAGAAAAGAGCCTAGAACTGCTAGAAGAGGTGAAGAAGATGAGGAAAAATCCATAAAATCCGAACACGCCTTTCAATTATATACAAATAGAGTAAAAAAGCGAACGATTTTTTGTTTATTTATTCAATTATGACGGCATGGGGAATTCTTTAACGGTCTTTTAGCAGCCCAAAGAACTTTATTATCTGTGTGCGTGTTTAGATTTGGTGAAAAGTCAATAAATGCCCCAGAGAGAGAGAGAGAATGACGCCAAAAATCCAAAGAATGGATAGTTTTTAGAGCCTCTTTCTTTGAATAAATCGACAAAAATCCCTTTTGTCACGTGCCCTTCCTTTTTTTTATTTATTCTCAATTGATAGCTTAGAATAGTTTTCAAATGACAATACAACAATCAAGCCACAATTTACATATCACGGCCCAATTTGGACAGGTCGCGATCCATTCAATTTAGACATAATGGATTGCCTAAAGAGAGCGGAGAAAAGAACCCGCGAGCGGCGAGATCTCGAAATTAATGGCTCTGTGAACCGATTTCAATTGCACCGTTTAGAATAATTGATTTCCATTTCCATTCATGGCTCCTCTTCGTCTCAATGGGACATTGGGACAATGACATGTACGATGGGTTAATCTGATCAAAAAGGGGCCGTTTATTTGAAATAGACAAAGGTTCTAAAACAAAAGACTAATGGTGGGAAATTTTCTTAGCAAATTGTAAACGATTAATGACGAGTAGCCCTATTTTTCGCATTTTTTTTATAGAAAAACCAGATGAAAAATAGGTTTATCTGTTTTTTACCTTTGTCGATGTATGAAGTATATTAAAGTTATTAGAAAAATATTACGAAGTTGTCGAAATTTGGTTAATTCATTAAAGTATCTACAAAATTTAGCTTTTGAAGCTAAAAATTGAATCATTTCAAAAATATTTCCATAAAAAATATCTAAAAATAACGTATTTGCTTTCTATGTTGTTTTAAAAGTTTTTACTATTCCATCAAAATAAGAGAAAACTATCTAGGACCATTTCTTCAAAATTTTAATATTTTTTGGACCAAATTAGGTAAGAAAATTTTTTAGATTTTATATGGATTTTAGTGCAAAATAATGGATATTTAACAAAGTCAATGCATTGAATAAATCCGGCTGATGACGTTTCGCTACTACTACAACCAAAGAATACTACAACCTTATTGTTAAATAACGTTGTTTAAAAATAAAGGAGAAAAATTAAGAAGCCTTGGATTGAATTTGGTGAATATATAATATATTTGTAATTTATTCCTATTTTAAAGAAGATTTTAAAAAGACGGTATTGATTTCCATTTGACAATTTTAATAATTTTAGTTTGGGATTTGTTAACTAATAGTAGTCGAATTGCAAAACTTGATATATGTTTATCAAGGGTAAAGAGTTATTTTTAATATTCGTAAGGTTTTAACTGTTATACATTGATACTCATTATAAGAATTAATACGAGGGCTGTCTCACAATAAATAGGCCTTCGAACCGAATGGCGCTAATATTCCAATGTGAATATTTATTTCCTTGCAATATTATCCCAAACTGTTATGCTTTGGTCACACCAGTTTTACTGCTCGTCGACGATCCGCCCCCATTTTTAAAATCCAATTTCACAATTAACTGTTATGATTAGAAATGAAATTGCATGTCTATGGAATCTTCGTTTTACTGTCTATTTTTCGCACTGTACAAACTTAAAATACACTAATTATTAACGGCGTTTTGAAAATCGGCCCTGTATCAGCATGTACCGTTATTTTTTCAGACTTTTGAAGATAAGAAAAATAAGGGGCCCAATAAGACCCCGAG
>JXOV01005145.1:17236-27334 GCA_001014945.1 Clogmia albipunctata
TCAGACTTTTGAAGATAAGAAAAATAAGGGGCCCAATAAGAACCCGAGAATCGCAATAACGAAAATTCCCCTTCGTTCTCAGTAACCCTGCGCTGCACATTTGTGCGATCGTATTATTATTATTGGATTTTGACAGATTGAAATGACACAAACCAATTTAAAAAAAATGATTTATTTGGTTGCTCCACTTTTTATTGAATTTGCCAATTTCGCCACCCAGAATATAGAAGGAACTGTCAAAGTTGTTTACAAACAATTAAATTTGCGCAATCAAAACGTTTTCGGTAAAAAAGTTAAAAATGACTATAATTTTTAATTACGAAATAAATAATTATTATACATGCCATTGATAACAATTCAGACATCGGTATAAACGATTTTTACGTATTCCTCTTGAAGAATAAATTCTCATTATGATTTTACGACGGTTTTTGTTGAGTCCAAGTGCTCCGAAAATTGGTGCTTCTGATAGTTAAAATACTAGTTTAGACATCTAAACACATTTAGAAGATCTTATTCTGAATGAATATTGGGAATGAGAAACCTATCTGGCTTCATTGCACTTTAGTCATGTCTTCATTAATTCACAACTCGTCCATTATCAAGGCAAAATCAGACGAATTAGAATTAAATTACGAATGGCTGTTTTATCTAATATAAGTTTTTTTGCATACCTTTCGAATACTAATTATTTAACCTAGTAGTAAACATCGTTAAATCAAATGAATTGGTCTAAAAGGAGTCTGTATTCAAAAATTAAATATAACTTTTACAAAAATTTTAGATTTTATATAATAGGCTTATTATTTATGAGACAACCCTTGTATTTTTAAAATAATTGAATAAATGCTCTTGATTTAAGTTAAAATATGTTCTTATTGTTTAAATTCCATATTATTTAGCTTTTGAGCTAATTCTCTGAATAAAAACTCTTCACAGTGTTTACTATAGTGTCGAATGGGTGCTGCTCACAAAGTGCAATTGCTCTTGTTTTGTTATGGAATCTCTGTAACTGGTCTTAAAAGGCATTTGTTGATGAATAGTCTGAAGCTGGTGCTAGCGGTGTTTTGGTTAGGCGTCAAATTCGGAGGCTGTTTTGGATTGATTTGAAATCGGATTCTGGAAGCACATGTCGACACCATTTTGAAACAGTTTCTGATTTAACAAAACTAATGGAAATGGGTTGGATGAATATGGAATTGTTGGCTGAGAAGAATGCATCAAATTAATAATGAAAATAGAGCGCAAATTGATCTTGACCAGCACCACCATTATTCCTCATAATTCAATAACCACCCACATGCTTCAACTCTTTTATTAAAGTGAAATCAAACAGCAATTCATCCACACAAGTGTGTTTGAATTGAAATTAATAATACAGAAATGGGAATTGCTATTAGGCCCTGGGTCTCCGGAAATCGTACTCGGTTTTATTGGATAGCTAGCCCAGACGAGCGTGTGTTAATTCGTCGATCGTACAGACATTTTAATTAGCTTAGCGATCGGCAATATGATCAGCGGCAAGTGGGTGTCAAATTTGAGTGTGAAATGAATTGTGGTCATTGGATTGGGTTTCATTAAAAGCGGTTTCATGCCTTGTAGCAAGTGATTTCGAAATCAATTTTCAATTGTCGATCAAAAACGATACGATCATCCTGTTGACATTTTGCGATCTTCATCAAAATACCAAAAATATCTGTTATTCAAATTTCCACCGGTCTGCTTCGATTGTAAAAAATTAGAAATTGAACACTTCTTTTGTTTTCTATATAAAACGTCATTTTTTAATACCCCTGACTAACAACTTATTAAGTAACCGGATTTGGAAACAACGTTTCAGTTACACAAGTTTAAAAATCCGATTTCAAATTAGTAAATCCACCCAGTAAACTGATTTGCAAATTTAAGTAGCGACCACCATTCGATTTGGCAATGATTTATGTTCACGATCAATATTCATTTGTTTTTGCAAAACGGAAAAAACTTTCAAAAGAGCTCCTCATCACATTGAATTGCGTATTTGTTTTAAAAACATAAACCCAATTAATAAGTAATACACACAGGCCTTAATTGGAGTACTTTTAAATGGTTGCGAGCGGCGGTTCCTCAACGTTTTGAAATGAAACAATGGTCAGATAGTTTTATTTGATCGTTGATCGTGAAGTAATCCAAAGAATGGCGCTCTTTTCAATGGAACACTTCATTTTTTTAGATGACTACCGCTTGCCACCTATTTAGCAGGTAGTAGTTGGGTCACTCCACATTTGATGATCAAGTAATAAAAACATTTCGTAAGTTTAAAAAAATATAAAAACGCGATCGTAACATGTTAACGATCGCGATCTTTTAATGTACATAAATTATAATCTCTTTCTGGTGACTGCTTTCTTGTGGAATACCTACCTTTTTAAAAACGGTCCAGTGAATCTATTTATCATAATAATTTGTTGCTCTTTTCTATTTCAGATCACTCCACTTTCTGCTCCTCGAGTGCCTCAACCAGCCCAAGTGGATCAAGAATGATCTAAAGTGAAGTAATACAACATAGATAAATTCCAGTCTAATGATAGACCTCATTCATATCCAAAATCGAAATATGTTATGATCTATCCATATTTGTCTATCGATCGACGTGATCGCGCCATGGTGGTTCTATTCGATCTTCTTTTCTACAAAGAACTGTAAAGTGTAAAGTGAGAGGAGATCATAAAGTGATTTCGTTTAGCGAATAATAACACAATTCGTCACGGTGATCATCGGTTCATGGTTTTATCGCGCGCTTTTCTGGATGGATCTCGTCGAGAGGACTTTTGACGATCGCGCACAGTGTTTGAGTGATTGATGCGTTTTTCGTGAGTTCCGGCCGAAATTCCGCTCCGAGTGCTAAAAGTGTAAATAATAAATTGTGAAATGCTGCGTGAAGGTGCTGTGAAAAAGTGGTGCTGCTGCCTCGCCACAAAAGAATAAATCCATAATTTTCAGTGATTTTCTCGAGTGCCGTGTGCGAGGGAGAACGAGATCCAGAGCCAAAATGGCCCGGAGCGCCACGCCACAAATCAAGACCAGAGATTCAGATTGCTGTAGTGTCAATTTTGTCAAATATGTTTTGCATATCTTCAATATAGTATTTTTCGTAAGTATCATTCATCAATTCAAGGCATTTCCAGTTAACACTTAAACTTAAAAAAGGCACATATTCAAGTGCAAAAGGCTATTCATTAAATACTCCAGACAAACAAAGGGAGTGCTTCAAAACCATTTTCACATATGTATTATTCAAAGTTTTATGCAAACTCATAAACAAGATGACTTCATTTACAATCTTGTATATTCTTAAAACAACTTTATTATTTATTTATTTAAGAAGGTCGATAAGTAAGGAATTATTAAACTGTAGGGTTTGAATAAGACCCGTGTGTTTAAAAATAGCTTCCGTATTTTATACTATGTCATTTGTGTTGAAATTCGTTTTTTACGTTAAAAACGACGAATATGTGATTATGACTTTTTTACAAGTGAAATATTTTTTAATAGTGAAAAAAGTAAAACTTTACGAATCCTAAATCAATGTCAAATAGCTTACGTTTCGATACAGGAATGCAAAAAATTTAATAATACAAATAATACAAAAATCAAAACAGAACATTCGTTTTATTAAAATCAAATTTAAAATTTGTTAAAATTTAGTTTTACCTTACATTGTTTTTCTTTCTTTTTCTAGTTCCACGGGAAGATGGAGAAAACTATATCTTGTTTCTCTTACTCATCACATAAAAAGTATTACCTTGCACTTTCAATTATTACGATATATAATATTTAAATTGAAATAAACCGTTTTGTTGTGCAATCATCCTCAAATACAGCTCTTCATTTGAGTTTCGTAATATTTTACTTTATGGCACTCAGTGAAAATTTTGAATTTTTATTTCACTAGTGAAAAAAATGTCATAAATCATCCAACAAATTTGTTTCAAAGTCAAAATTTGGTCGCCATTGTTACCCTAAACCTACACAAAATATTGATTTTTGCTATGCTATAGGACTGTGATTATGTTTCAAATTAATTAACGTTTCCTGATTTAAAATTTTAATACCGTTTCAACAGCCATCTGCATATAATTTGGATGTTTTTATTCAATTTTTGGCACATTACGTAGATATCAGAGATAAATCTGATCCACTGTAATGTAAGTAAATTATAATATAGTAATAGCATTATATTGCTTAAATAGAAATTTATTTTAAATAAATTAAATGTTACAATAAAATAGACATTTGCCTTATTAGTTTGAATTTCAACTGTTAACGGTAACTTTACAATTTAAGATTTCACTTGAAACATTTGTGAAACACGTCCATTTTTAAATTTTCCTTGTAAATAAAGAAATTTAAATTGAAATTGTAAAATTTCCAGTGCTCATGAATGGAGTGCAAAAAACGTTATATCCTGCTCGGGTGTAAAGTCTTGTTTTTTAACTCGGAAACGATTAAATATTCGTCTTCGGCTCGAATGTTTCACACTCGTTTCACTCGTTAAACCAATTGACTTTACTCCCTTGTAGCACAAATAACTATTTTAAAGCACTTTTTCTATAAAAACGACTTTGACAGAATAAAATTGTCATAATATCATTATGTAACAAAAATGTATAAAAATTGTTTTAAAACTATTTTATGATATTATCGCGCATACATATTTTCTATTGAAATCATTTACTGACTTATTCATCTTTAACTTGAGTGATCAATCCTCTTGACGATCAGAAAATTCAAATAGAGCGTGACGACAGTCTTCGTTTTTGACTACTAAATTGTCGAAAACTTGAATTAATCTCGTTTCCCTCTTAGCCTATCTTAACTGCTACAGAACGTGGCTATTACACTAATGACATAATCGTGATTCAGTTCTGACTCAATTCCGGAGTTACGTTGAAAGCTTCTCTACAATTTGATTGGGGAGTCAAAGCAATCAGGAAATGCTGATCGATCTTTAGTGATTTCGACGAGTTGAATGGTTGAACCCACGCGCTCCAAGCCTAAACATGTAATTATTGGGAATCCGGCATGAAGAGGCTTTGTGGAGTTGTTTCAGAAGCGGTATAGATTCTTGCCATTAAATTCCGCGTTTAAAGCAACAACGTGAAGCCGCGCGCGGTTAAAAAGAAAGCGATCTTCACATGATCCTCGATGTGATCTTCTATTCTACGTATGAGTAAAGATCGTTCGTGAATGTGAATATTTGAAGCACTTTAGTGCGATCTTGTTGCACATTGCTTTTTGTGAAATGCTAAACTGAAGTTCTTGGGAAATCATAAATAACTCTTAAATTGTTTTGTGAAAATTTTCTCTCTCTATAGATCATTTTTTGAGTGGAATCATCGGGCGATCGTGTCGAAATCGTAAAAATTAATAACTCAATCATCGGCCAAAGTTCAACAGAGCCAATGTTTTCGATCCATCAGAAAAGTAAGCCACAACTCGCGATTTGAAATGGAAATATTTCAATAAAAAAATGCCAATCAATTCGCATTCGACGTGCAAAAATTGTCAATTGCATTTCTAATAGCATTTCAAATGCAGCTTTTCAATATTAAATACTTTTGCAATTGACGACTTTGTTTGTTAATGCCGTTTCGACATTGAAATGCCAATTGCAAATGGCTAAATATCTAATTCCAATTAAGAAGATAACATTAGCTACTGCTGCTGGCTGCAATGAAGTCATTGTTATTTCAATGTCATCCGTTTGATTAAGCAAATGCGGAGGCTAGAATTTATATCTTCGCGATATAAATAAATACAGTTCCATAAGTTAATTTATCTTTATTTAAAATAAGTGGTTTTGTATTATCTTTTTTAGAAAACTATATGAAATTGAAGAACTGCGCACTTTGTTATTTATTTTATAATCTTAAAAGTTCTTTAATTATCTTTAAATTAAGTGAGAAATCATTAAAAGTTTGAAAGTAGAGTAGATTATCGTTTATCCGAGCTATGATTATCCGACGCGACGTTCCGTGTGATCCGAGACACTAGTTGCATATTTGGACGTTGTAACTCCTTCCCACATTACCTCGGATAAATGAAACTCTACTGGAATTGTTCCCCTTTAATTTCCAAATAACCAGATTGCACTCTTTCTTCATTCATTTACATTCCTGTACTTAAAATTGCTTTGGCGCTAGTTTAGATCTCTGCCAATAATACTTTACAGTCGATTCACGTCATTGAAGATGAGATGTAGTTTTCGAGAATTTAAGGCGGTCAATGTGACAATTGGTCTTGAAAAGTTTCATAAAAGGACAAACTTTATTTTGGAGAATTTTTCTTGATATACTATTTAATATTATCTTAACAAATTAATAGCTAAAGATTCAAAACTCTCTTTTATATATTGATTTATGCTTTTTTGTTGTTTAAAATCGATATTATGACACTCAAATTTGTTCGGTCGAAGTCGTTATTATAGCACAAGTGCTTTAAAGAATTCTTTAAATTTTAACGAATATTGACGAACATTATCCGAATCTCTCAGATTACAGTTATGGATTTTTACATTTAAAAATTCCGTTCCGATTCAACATTTTGTGAACATTCAGTGATGGGTGCAATGAAATTAAAGATTGTCAAAATTGCGAAATCGTTACGTTACACTGATTTATTTGAATTTATTCAAATACAATTATGATCTGTCATATACTCACATTACGATAGACATATTTTATAAGTAACAAAGTATAGTTTGTGGAACAGAGCAAAATATATTTTTATAGAAATTCGAAGAATTTTTAAGATTTTTGTGTTAATTTATTTCAAAATGCATAAAATTTTGAATAAAACACTGTCGTTAAGCATTTTTAAACACTCGGGCCTTCTTTTATGCAACCCTTGCAATAAATAATGCTGTTTTATTTAATGGACCTTGTGATATAAATAACTATTTTTACATTATTCGAAGGTGTAATATTAACATTTCAATCGTCAAAGTAAGCACGAAATACTTCATTTTGCACCACTGAATGCTGTAATAATTTCATTTCAACACTCTTTTTGGAAGAAGAATCACTTATTTTCAAAATAACATAATTGTCAAAGGGATGTTTGATTAAATTTTGATTAATATATATTTTTGCTCAGAATGTAAAATATTGTTCAACATGGTATTGAAATTGGACTTTTCAGCATCTCGGAAGAATTGCGACAAAATTTCTTCCTCGCATGGTGAAAACTAAGCAATTTCAATACAATGTTGAAAATAACTATACATTTAATTTTATTATGCCCTTAAATACACATTTTATATTACTTAAACATAGAAAGAAGTGCTAGATTTGACAGATAAAGTACTGCTCGAACTACTCTCCAAACTTCAATTAAAAAAGTTCAAATTGCAAATGAACATCTTTCAAATTGCATTGAAAAATTTTCAAATTGCAATATAAAAAAGTTTAAATTGCAGTGAAAAAAATTATAATTCAATATGAAGGATAACCCTTTTATAACCTTCAAATTGCAGTGAAGACTTACTAAATTGGAACGAAAAAGGGTGTTGTTCGAAAAATTTTAATAATTACAAAAAACGCATTTGAGTTTCAATTTTCCGACGTTATTTTCGTGCTGAATCTCGTTTTAACTTATGATTTGGAATGTTTTGTCAGCGGAACAGAACCATCTGGTCTGTTGACCCCTGTCGGATTCTGGGCGTCTGATCTCGAGTCCCGATAATGCTAAAAATAAATGGTTTGTGCGTAAATGGAACAGATCGGATGTGTGTGAAGAAATTAAACCCTTCTTCATTCCCGATTAAAAAACAGAGAATCACATGGCATTCAATTCTGAAGATCTACAGAATGCATTTAGTTTATTAAATGGGCCTCATTTATTATCTTCCCGAGCGAGAGGAGTCAAAGCTCTTGTTATGGAAAACCAATTACTTGATAATGGTCTGTCAATAAGTTTTGACAAATTTTCAGCCTCTCTATCTGTTCAGTTGTTCGTTATTAATGCTTCTAATTCAGAAATGATCGATGGGGGTACATTAATCGTTTCGGCCTGAGGTCAGCCCGCATCTCATCATCGTGATTCCTCCACTTCTAGTCTCTGCTCCAGATTGAACGCCTCTCTTTTTTTTCCTTCTCTTTCTTTTATTGATATTGAAACTAATCATATTTATTTATTGTGTTTCCCATTCAGCCTTTTTCTACTTCTTCAATTTTATTTCTATTTGACTCTATAAAATCGATTACGTCGCCGTTATTTACATTAAAATTTATTACCTCTCTTTAAACGGACGATGGATCGCGCGATGGACAGACAGACAGTGGAGACGATCCCACCGTTTGCGGTGGTGGCGGTCTATCACTTTGTACCTCCTCTAGACCAAGACTCGTATCTCGTATCTATTTAAATATTCCCAGAAAGAGGTACTCTGGAAATTCGTCGATCGATGAAGCAATCCAATTATCAAACAAATTCACACAGGGTTCAATCACTTTGGCCAGGGAATCAATTACCCTCCATGGAGAATAGTGCTTAGAATAGTTGTCCATTAGAGAATAAAATGATAGCTTCTCCTTTTTTGGAATGTTCTTTTCGACATGGAATTCCAATTTGGCAGACCTCATCTGCTCTCTTCTGGTCTCTGTCAAGCTAATGGACACTCTCCTACAGCCACTCGCTTTTTGATTTATTCCAGACCATTTCACAACCGAAACAGAACCACTCTGGTGGGGAAAAGGAGAAAGTAAATTCTTGAATTAATCAACCAAAGATCGCATCTGTAGATTATCCACAATGTAACTGCATCAGACCACCCTGTCACAAAGTTCTTAAGACACTGTGAAATGTAAATATTCGATTACAGTGGAACCTCTTTTCTTTATTTTGGGTAGTTCAAGGTTAATTAACAAAGAGGTCGCGTGGATTTTCTTTTGAGAGGTTGTTGGGTAGATTTTGCTTGTTTTCTGCCGAAATTTGGTAATAATCACATTTCAACAAAACAACTTTGTTTAATAATTTTAACCCACATTAATATTATCTTAGGGGCTTAATTCACAAGCTTAATTACTTTGAGAGTCTGTTCTCACTCAATTTAAAGTAATTTTCTTGTATCTAACTCACCAAAACAAAGTTTGACATTTCGATTACGACGTCATCGCCGGAATATCAAGCCGCATTCGCTAAGTCAGGTTATTACAACAACAAACAATCGGCATGGCTTCTTCTGTTGAGCGACTTTAGGTTAGTTACTAATAAACTTTAAAATTGCACTCGATTTAGTTAATCATTTCTGTGGGAGTTTATTTTAAATCGAACAGAAGTGTTGTTATTAAATTGATTGTTAATTATTAGCTTTAAGTGTTCCGTTGCGTGCAGTTTTACTTGCTTAAAATTGGCTTTAAGTTGTAAAATCACGATATCAATGCAAGTACTTACAGCGTGAGTTGGCTCTATAAACGCACTAACGATTCCTTGATATTTTTGGAACCAGATGTCGCAGGAACTTCAAATTTATATACAATATTACTCTTAACAACTTATAATTGTATGTAAAACAATACAAATAGATTTCAAGATATCCTGATTTATTTTTAAAAATGAGAATATAAAATTAAAAAATTCAGAATTCAGATAAAGTAATGATGACTATCGAAAACTTTGTGCATCTCTGGATGCTAATATTGACATAATAGAACGTCTAATGAAGCCACGGTCTCGGATAATATTTTCTGACAGCCCTAATAAACTACTTGACGTATTTATCACAATCAGGGTTGCCACCTTTTTTGGGGAAAATATAGTATTTTTGTCATTTTAGGCAAAAAATATATAGTACGCATTAACAAAATATAGTACATTTTATTTTTCATTGTTATTAAATTCATCAACAATTTTTTATTGCTTATTGCAATTTATAAAATTAGATAAACAATTTTTACAGCCTATTTTAAATTAAAAGTCAAACTTTCTTATCGAATTCATATAATATTGCAATTATGTCATCATTTTTCTGAAAAATCTTTCTGTGCCTGCAAAAATGACGGAAAAATTTAAAAATTATCATCGTTTAAAGCGGAATAAAAAATAAAATAAAGTTTT
>JXOV01005149.1:0-38115 GCA_001014945.1 Clogmia albipunctata
CAGCGTCAAGGTGTACATCCATGCGGAGGTATAACTATGTTATTTTGGGGTATTCGCAGATTAAGATTTTGTTATTCAGCATTTTAGTCAATCTTGAAATTTTATATATTGTTTTATGGTAGTTTATATAAATTCACTTATTAAATATTTCTTTCTTAAGAATAAGTAATGTAATGTATAATTGAAGAAAACAACCCCTGAAAAGTAGTAGTACTTCTATTTACCATAGAGATGGAAATATCATTATTAACAATCTCTCAATTGCTTATGCTATTCATTATTTTAAAACTATTATCTTATATGTAAATATTAATGTTTAAAATGTTTTTAATCATAAAAGTGCAAATTAATTGAATAAAAAGTAATGTCATTTTGAAATCAAGTTAAATTTATTCGGAAAGTTTTCCCAAATTTGGAATATTTTTGGTTAAATGAAGTTGAAAATACGTTTTAAAAATTTAAATCATTTGCACTGGGAGCGGTAAGTTGATTGAAAATTCTGCAATTTCATGGAGTAAAGCTGAAATTTGATTTGGTTAACCCTTTTCAGAGTAATCTCCCAGGTCTCTCTCTCGGGCTAAAATTAAAAATAGCAACGGAAATTCCGACCTGATAATTGCACATTCCAAAGTGCTGCTGCGAAAATTGGCAAAGGCCCAGCATCTCATCCTGGGAGACCCATTTTAACCGCAACATTTATTGGTGGCAGCGGGAACGACGATTCAGGTGGATTTGGTTGGGTTTAAGGGGTGAATGAAGGAGGAGGCCCTCCGCACGTATAACTACCTGAAATGCCCTTAATGTGATTTTTATTACGCCGTCGGTGTTTGGCCACACATTTCTAATCGGTCAAGAAATTTCGCCATTAATCACTTGGTGGCTGGCCTCGTCGGTCAGCCGAGTGCTGACTCACATGCCAAGTGATTTGTTTGGGTAGCTGGAAGCAGCGGCTCGGGCGTGCTTACATGGAAAATGGGTGTATTGTAACACATAGTCGAATAAATTGCCACGAAGCGCAATAAATTGATTTGCAGAGATTCAACGTTCTGGATCCGCCCTCTTCAAGTCGCGCAACCCTCTGTTCCTCTGGACCAGCACTACCAGAACCACTTGACAAATTGCCACTAAACAGCTAGACAATGGATCCCTCTCCTACTCACTCTAAACCAGACCCTCGAATCCGCTCCGAAGAACAAAGTTGATGAATAGTCGAGCACCGCACCGAATCAATTAGTGAAGTCAGGAGGAAATTGTCGTAATTAGTAAAATAGTTTCGTCATTTTAAATAATTGCCCCCTTTGTCACAGCCATATAAAATCACGAAAAGCAAACGAAAGCACGGTTTTCGTCATTTTTTCGGCAATTAATCTATTTTTATGATTTCTGTTGCGTAACAGGAAAGCTTTTGTTTATATTAAATTTTCTACTGTAATAGTTATTTTTGTTAGGAATGTGTGAACTGAAGGTTATTTTTTCTATAGATAATAGATTATTTACGAATAATAAAAAAATAGTTTAAACATGACTAACATACAACATTTCTGCAATTCACCAAATAAACATTAAAAAAAATAGAAATTTGATATAACATGCCAATTTTTAATTCTTGCTTACTTTTCTTTAAAATTTATCTTAATTAATTTATTCAATTCTGTTGAAAAATGTTTTCATTTTAGTAGCCAATGCTTCCTCTAGAAATTGTTTTATAATCGTACAGTGTTGAAAAAAGTATATTTCAATACCCGCAGCCAATTACAAATCGTGTAAATACACAAAATTAGTACTTTGTACCAAAATTCAACTACTAAAAATTATAATTTTTGATCGTAGTAGCGTAGAATGAAAATTTATTTTGACATATTTCATGTCTCTATAATAAAGTAGGGCATGATTTATTAATCAATTTAAATTTTTTCACATTAACTGATAAAAAGTAAAATTCTTCTTAATTGTTGATTGTGCTGTGATCACGGGCATATCAGTGATACAGAGCATGGTGCAAGGTTGTCGTGATATTTTGAAAAATTGAGACCAAAAATTCTATTCGCTTGACAAGTACTTTCTTTAATTGTATGTGTTTAGACCTTAATTTAGTACTGGGTTGTCTTCTTATTCTTTAATTCATATTTCGCGGAAAAATATCTAATAAATAAGTGAATTGTATAAAATCTTGTAAAAAATTAGTTGGAAAAACACATAATTAAACACTCGTATCTATTAGAAAACTCATTTCATTCGTTTTTTAGAACTCTACTCGAGTTTAATAAACGTTGTTTAAATGACTATAAAAGAAGCTATTGAAACAAACCAAGTTAAGAAATTTGATAGGTATAATAAATAAATTGATAAATATGTGAAATAAACTTTTTTTTTACACCTTTTGTATACGGAGATTAATTAAAAAACTGCATTACGCATATGGAATTGCAAATATTTATTTGTTATTAAAATTAAAAATAACATCAAATAAATATTTAACTCATTTACTTTATTGAACAAAAAATATTATTTTTATTTGAATATTTCGATCATTTCGTATAATTTTCAATTCCAAATTAATAATCAAAGGATATGAATTGCAATTGACAGTTTTTTTGGAATAAAAAAAATTGATTAAAAATCAGCCATTTTATTTGTAATCGAGCCTGGATAAAGCAAATACAACATTGCAATTCTGTTGCATTTAATTACAGGCAATAAATGAAAAATTCCGCCAATTCAATTATGGAAACAATGTTTGAAACATTTCCGAAAAAGGGATATTTGGAATGATTGTGGTGTGAAAATTAAATTCAAAGAAAGAATTTAATTTCAACAATGCAACAAATATCTGGTTTATTACATTTTAACATGCAATTGTACTTTGCACAAATAAAATAGTATATAATTGCCCACAATGAATTTAATTAAAATATTTAGTAGTTTGTATTTCCATATTATAAATATAAACTAATCTCAATGGTTTCAAAGGGTGGTGAGCATTACCTTAATACTTAATAGGAAGTTTGTTCGATAAAAAGCGGTAAATTTATTTACATTTGACAATATAAAATAATGAAAAAAAGAATACGATTTTTTAAATTGATTTGAATTGAATTTCACTTAAAATAAATATGTTTAGCAACTTTAACTTTTCATTGATTGTTGGTTTTGATTCTTTACTTTTCAATTTGCAGCACCTACACTAGTTGTGAACAGAACGACCATTTAAATTTTACTATTATATAATGCTACTTGTTTTCTGGGGTCGAGTTGGTAGCGCGCTTGACCTATTCTCAGGAGGTTCCTGCTCGAAACCTGGTCATTGTTATCTGGCTACGCTTTTCATTATAACTTCTTTTTCTTTTCTTTCTAATTTCGTTTACAATTCTGTATTTGAAAAATTTTATATAAAAGTTCTTAATTTTTTAAATTTTGAACTGGTTAATTATGTAAGATAATGGTTTTTGCTGTGAAATAATATAGCGCGTAAAAGTTTCCATTTGTGTATATCAATAACATTGGGAACTAATATTCCTAGCGAATTATAAATAATGGCGCAAACAAATAAATAAAATGGGCGTATTGACTGGCTCCGTTTACAACTGGTCTAGGTGATATTAACTGACTAAAACAAATAGTCATGAAAAGTCAAACACCCGATGGTTGAGGTTGAGACTATACCAAGTTCCGTACGGGAATGTAGTGGGAAAAAATTATTATTATTATTTAATATTTTATAGACACAAATGAAAGACTCCATTTGTGTCTATAAAATAATGAATAATAATAATAATTTTTTATGGGCCGGCTTTATTGGAATGTGGTAAGAAATCTTCAAATACTGGAATGTAAATGAACGAAGAAAGAATAGATAAATAAGTTTTTGGAAGCCAAATCGGTAGTACCTCAAGACTCCTCAGAGCACTATATATGAGACTAGACCACATAGGCTGTTACGTGTACAGTATCGGATCTATAAACTAAACTAACTTTTTCAGCCGCTATGGCTGCGTTTTCGCCTTGATTGAAGAAAAATTGTAAAATAGAACGAATTTTCTCTTTGCTGGTGTCCATCTTTGACGAGTGGTCACAACGTACTGAGTGAATCTATCGAAAAACTGTCAAAGACAAATTTTTAGCTCGAAAAAACACCTTTTCAGCGCCGTGTAGTATGACATGATGCGATACCTAACACTAGAACTATGGACAATAAAGTCATCTCTTAATAAAAGCCAAACGAACTTTTTACTTAACCTTTTATTTAACTTTTATGGGTTGGTTATTAAAAATCTCCGTCTTTTATGAGTTCATAAATCTAAGTTTAAAGTTTCTTTACATGGTCGAAAGCGATTGTCGTCATTTTCTGGGAAATCTTTCATCAATTAACCAATACATTTCTTAGAATGGTTGTAAAGTTTATTATATAAGTAAGTAAACTTATGTATTCTGTTGTTTACTTGATACACAAGCGAGCAAATTTGCAGGAGATAAAATGCTGGAATGAACTCGTGACCGGGTCAGGAGGTGTTCAGGAAGAGCTGGCACTCAATACACGTACTCATAGTTTGACAATAATTTAAGATTCATAAATAATATTAGTATGTTATTAATAATTTAGATAAAGTTAAAAATGGAAGGAAATTTTGGGTTCCAAGATATAGTAGAAGATCACTGTGAGAAGACAGATTTTAATTCTTTCCTACGACAAAATTAAATAAGAACCGTTGAATATAACATTATATTTATTTTATTATGTTTTACAATATCACTAATCGTAGCCATACTTTAAGGACGTAGTCTTATTATTATGTGAATACTATAACAATTATTTTAATTGAAAAACATAAAACTCCTTACTCTCGTTTTGAGATTTAATGTGTTTTTGGAAGAACATGTTCTAATGAATGAAAATAAATTGAAAACTATTAATTTATGGGATATAAAATCTTTTTCCATAGAAATGGAATTCGAAAAATCACTTCATTCAACTTTTCGAGTAATAAAAAGAAAGTTTTAATTAACGTTATAATTGCTAATTATTCACTCAGTAAAAATAAACAAACGAAAGAAAATCAATTTTCCCGGAAGTCGGATTGAATCTTTATTAGTGACTTTCTGAATTTCGATTGGGAAAAATGATTTATTATTCTTTTGAATTCAGAATAAATAAATAAAAATTAATTCAAATAAATAATGGTCTCATATTTCTCTATTTATTCTATTTCACTTTCTTATGCATTATTAAAAATCAGATAAAAAATGTGTTTTGTATTTCCGTTATGAAACAGTCTTAATATGCGTTAATATTTCAAATTGTATTAATTTGAATGATTTTAGTTTTCAATTGCAAAATTTAGTTAGGAATTTCACAAAACGTACTACGCAATTTTTAGGTAATGCTATTTTACCGCTCTCGTTTAATTATCGCCTTCATTTCAATTAGGAAATTAATATAACTTGATGTAATGTTATGTTCATTTAAAGAAAATGATTAAGTTGCTTAATTTTGCGTCATTTTGTTCCATATATTAATTATTATTTTGAGTACGTTCATAGCCAAAATGACTAGAACCCAGCAGTCCAACTCCAATACTATGTAGGAATAATCTTTATTTTAATATGGTTTGGCTTGAATCCGTTTGTTAGCTACGTAGCGTAATAGCCTAAAAACCCGCTGTGTCAGAAAATATTACCCGTAACTCTGACTTTATAGGCTGTCCTATTGTGCCCATATTATCATCCAAAATGCAAAATAAGCACAGTTTTTGATAGCCATCATTACTTTACTTGAATTCAAAAAATGTTTATACTATTTCTTAATTTTTCGAAATTCGGATTTTTAGACTTTCAATAAACTACTGTCGGCCTGCTATGATATCGCGACCGAAATTTTCGCAATTCTGGATATATTTCGGATTGTCTAACTACCCTCATCAATAGATTGTTTATATAATGCCCTTAAGCTGAGAAAAGAGGGGTGCGGTTATAACGCTGCCCNTGATAGGTGCAACCCACCGCCTCCTCCTCACGTTTTACCTATCTACTATTATTCTAAAGGAGGTGGATAGAATATATAAACCAACGACCCGCCATTCGGCACCGCACACAAGGGCAGTATAGAACAAACACAGTATATAGAAGGGCATTTGTGTTACATTAGAAAAGGTTAGATAAGGATTTGTATCTTGTTTTACATATTTGGATAAAGTTAGTATGTTTTGATAAAGATTCCTTTACAAATTAAATATAAAATGATAAATTTTTCAAAATTATAAAAATATAAAATTTCTTAATAAAAATCCTGTTTTTAATGTAATTTAATATTGTTTTTATGAGAAATCCGACGTGTTTTATTTTAACCTATCCATTGAATTTTATCTCTGTTATTGGTGTCCCTTTTCAATTGATTTTAAATTACAATAATATTTGGCCGCACTTCCTGCGAAATTGGAAAACCAATACCCTTCGGTCCAAAACCCAATTTATAATAGCCAAATAAATAGAGTCAACAGAAATTGGGAGCACCAGACGATAAATCCGAAATGGTGTGTTGAAAGCTTCAGTGTTGGTATAGTTAAACGCTATACGTTTAAGTCAATAAAGGCAGAGCATTTCGTAGTTGGTTCGTCATAGTAGCCCAGAGACCAGATCTCATATTATATTTGAATGAGATTTTCAAAGTAAAAGATTGAATCCTTAACCCTATTCCCTTTCTATTATATATAAGTAATGTAATGATGCTATTTAGGAATTTGGCAATAAAACAAACCGTTTCTCACTCTACGCAGAAGAAAATAGAAAACTATACTCACTTACATAGAAATGGTGCCGAGATTTATTTTATTGAATACTATCGTATAAAATGGGCAAAAAGTGAGCAACTTTATTGATAAGCACTGAATTTATATTATGAGCGTATTACCGCTGATCCTTGGCAAATTTACACACATACAGATAGAGAGAAAGCGATCCATTCCATTCGATTCATGTGAAATAAAATTAAATACAGAGAAACCGATAGGGACTATTGCCCAAAGCCATAAGAATTTAGTGAGCATTTGATTACTTTGCAATGTGTTACATGGGCTAGAATAGTAGGCCATATTAAAAAAAATCGCAAATTTTGCAATCTTAACCGTTTTCCGATATTTTACCAGTTTAAGTATCATTAAGTTTTATCCTTGCTGAAAAGTGTAGGAAAGAAACATTTATATCTAAAATTATACAATAATCGTTGTTAAAATTGGATTTTCGATAATTCTTTTATAATAAGAAAGTGGTCATTGCTATAAAAACCTTTTCTACAAAGATTTGTGAATGGTTGAGTCCGAGAAGGCAGTCAAATGCAATAACCATTTGTCATAAAAGCGGATTACATTACCTAATAAATTTTTCTATGAATAAATCTTTGTAAATTAATTATGTACCTGTAATGGACAAAATTTAATTATTGGATCACCCTGTCTTGTCCATCCCTTTCCAATCTCCTAAATTCATATCTCTGTTCCTACAACTTTAAATACAACTTAAATATTTTTAAAATCATAAATTTTAATATTAATAAACGCAAGAACTTTACTTCTTGTTCTAATCGGTGACCAGTGAACAAAAACGTATTTCATTTATATCTCTGCCATATTTTATACGTAACTTTATTGTTGAAGAACTTATCTTAAACTGATTTCAGATCAAAAGATAACAAAACGAGGAAAGAGACAGATGAGTGGTCGAATCTCGAAAAGCATTAAATATAGTGGGGAAGCTTTGCTGTGACTCCGCTAAATCCTGACGAAGGCCAGGCTTCCGCAATCCATCAGCACTTCCACCCACATACTTATTTACAATAAATAAATTTAAAAAATTCTAATTCAAATTTAACAAAAAAAAATTGGTAATACTTTATAAAGACTAAAGGCATAATTTGTGATCGCATTGGTGACTTTTAATATAATTTTATTTAACTTATATGTATATTGTTTATTGGTGGAACCTTGGTGATGTTGAAGAATAGTCATCGCCAGAGAAATGATAAAGCCACGATTCATCTAGAACCTGCAGCGATTTTTCAACTGTATTTCAGTTTTATTGAAAGTAATTTTTAATCAATTCATTATTTTTTAATTTGATTTAATATACAACTACTACTGAAAGTATTCGACCCTGAATTCAGTCGTATTTAGAAGCTTTCTCAAACAATTAATATTTATCTGATATATATGTTTGTGGTATCATTTGATAGACAATTTTGTGAAATTTAATAATTATTTTATATAGAACAATCTCAAATTACGCGCCGAAAGTATTCGACCTTTTTCTTATGACTAATTAAGTAAGTCTGGTTTGTTTTCACATTTAAACTATGTTTTAGTAGTTTGCTATAAATATATCATTAAATTTATTAAAATAAATGAAGAAAATACGGAAATCAGGTATATGAATGAATAATTTGAACAAAAAACATATTTTTTAATCAAAATTATTGTAGTAAAAATGATTATTGATAGTTATAAGGTGAAATAATTATGGACTATTCCAATTAAGTTTTTAAATCGTATAACTTTGGATAAAATATAAAATTAGGTCACAAATGAAACATTATTATGTCAAGAATTTTAACTTCGCCATCTTTGAATTCATATTATTTATCATATATTGCAAAAATATACGATATTTTTAATAGACTTTACAGTACAATAATACAGAAAATTAATTCAATAAATTTTATTTCAATTGTAGACCTACAATTAAAAAATTCACTACTACTAAAATTCCTTCGAATTATTTGTAAATTTGTTAGGAGAAAAAATTACAAATTAAATATATTGAACTTTCTTTAGTTTATTGTTCCTATTAAAACATATTTAAAAAAAATAATGCTATTCAATTAATAAAAACTAAAAATTGGCCGTTTATGACCTATATTCACATTAATTAGGCACTTTTACATTTGATATATTTTGAGAGTTCTTCTGTCATTTTATTGATTGTTTTACCATAGTACATTATTAAACTTTTGAATATTTTAATAACATGTTTTATATCGAAATGTTCCGTTTTATAACTTCAAATGAACAAATTATTATTGTTTATTCTTATTTTTGTCCAAATTAGTTTTTACAAACAATATTTTGGCCAAAAATTAAGCGTTTGCTCAAATTATTCGTTCGTGTGTCTATTTTTCCTCAATTATATTAATCAATTTAATAAAAAATCGATTGAAAACTAATAAAACATACTAAAAATGAATAACCAAATTGGTTAAACTCAAAAAATGTTCGAAAAATGACTAAATTATATAAATCAATCATTCAATACAAAAAGGTCGAATACTTTTCTAACGTAATTCGAGTGCCCCCTACACAAAAATTGTCATTTACAATAGTTGTATATAAGATAATCAAAATCAATTCTTATTGTTTATTATATTCCATTAAATTGTCTATCGAATGATACCACATACATATATATCAGATAAATATCAAGAGCGAGACAGAGCTTTTAAATTCCACTCCAAACAGGGTCGAATACTTTCAGGAGTAACTGTATTTAAAATAAAAAATATCTTTAAAATGATTAAGATTCGTCATCGATATTTATTTTATTAATTTTATTTGCTGGAATTACTAGAATTGCGGATCCAAATTTTTATATATAAATGATACATACTACCAACATAAATTGGAGATTTTATTAATTTTTTCAAGAATTTGAGGATTGTTCAGTAGAAAAAATTATTACTGCTATTAGTTTAGTGGACAGAATTAATTGTTGAAACTCCCTGTCCTATATTTTTCTTTCTCTGTTCCTGCAATATTTTATATAATATATTGGTTATATCAATAGACAAAAATTGAGATTAAAAAAAGCAAGAATCTCTCTCTTATTTTTATTTTCTTCTCATAATTATTATTATTTAAATAACTTCGGATAGATATTTATCAATTTTCACTTTATCCAATAGATGATATGAACCTTTATTGACAACTTGTTTTAAATAGGTCTTCCACATAATAATAATTATGTCTTTCACTTCTAATCGTTCAAAAGTATGTTTCAAAGCTGCAAGAGGATTTCACGATTTTTAGTATTAAAAAGTCAAAACAACAAATAAATTAGGGGTGAATCTTTTATTCGATGAATTAAAATTAATTTAGTATTCCAACTCTTAGCCTAGAGGTGAGTCATAGCACTGAATCGAAGAATTGGCTAATGATTCAAACTTATTTTCTCTGGTCAATGACATTGGGATTGGTTTTGTTGAGGAAGACCTTTTTGGGCAGGGAACCTTTCTTCACTTCAACGATGGCCACGGGCACCTGAAAGTATTACAGTATCAGTACAATTCTATGGGGAACAAAAGCATTTAAAGTAACCTTGACAAGGACGGGGATCTTTGTTGGTTTTGGTCGCACAACAACTATAGGTCGTAGAATTTCTTTGCTCTCGGCACTTTCGACACTGTGACTGTTCTCCAAACTATGGTGTTCAATGCTCTCTAAACTTTTAGCTTCCACCGTTTCCAAACTGGGATGTTCAAGGCTTTCCAAGCTGTGGTGTTCAATGCTTTCTAAACTATGGTGTTCAATGCTTTCCAAACTTTTCGCCTCCACTGTCTCCAGACTGAGATGTTCTGGACTTTCGATACTCTCTAAGCTTTTATGTTCAATAGATTCAAGGCTTTTCGCTTCCACGGTCTCCGGACTTTTATCCTCGATTGTCTCCAGGCTCCAGGGATGTTCTCGGCTCTCCACGCTGGGATGTTCCAAACTTTCCAGACTCTCCAAACTAATGGCTAACCGTTTTACAATTGCCGCTTTCTATATATAGGAGAAATTTTTTTGATTCCACGAAACTAATTTGCTGAGCAAAATCTATAATTGCACAGCTTTTTCAAAATTGCCAATTAGGATTGTAGAGGAGAAGGAAAGGGAGGAAGAAAAGGATGAGAAGGAGGTGGGTTATCGATTAGGTAAAGACTGACGCATGCACAACTTTTTCAAACTTTTACTGTGCAACTTTTCAAGTTGCAATTTAATTAAACGGCGCAAATCTATATTAGCAAATCGAGTGCAAAATACTAATTTTTATTCGTTTTTTAATACCAAACACCTTTATTAAGGATACGTGTTACTGTCTATCGTTTATTTGATTAAACAAAGGAGTAACAATATTTGTATTATTCTGTAAACTGTTGTTAAATGATGAATGAGTATTTCTAAAATCCATTTCTGGGTTTTTAGTGTGTCAGGTCAATAGTAGGGTTAGACGTAAACCTCCTTCTGCACGAAAATTCGCTTGGGATGGACCAGTCGACGCCTCAGGTGTTTCTTCAGTACGAATGGTGAAACGACTACAGACTTTTCCACATAGGCACCGTTACTGGGAACTAATTCCTGGTGGTACTGGGTTATTTGTTGTTGGGGTTGGGGTTGAGGTTGGATTTGGGGCTGTTGTTCAATTACTGTATGCGAGGCTGGTGGGGGAGCTGACTCAACTTCAATTCTCTTCTCTACCTGCAGGGGAACGTATTGTTTAACGACTTGAACTCGTGGAGGAGCTGCAACAAACTGCTTTTGAATTGTATACGTTTGAGCTGGTTGTTGGACTACGGGAGAGCCTCCTCCGAATTGGGCAGCAGTGTTGGCGAAGAAGGAAAAGTCAAGGAATTTCCTGTAATCGAACGCCGCTAAATCGTTCTGGGGCTGATATTGGGGCTGTGGTTGTTGCTGAGGCTGCTGGTATTGTACCTGGGGTTGTACCTGAACAGTCTGTACCGTGTCAACAGGTTTCTGAACAGAAACGACCTTGAGCAATATAATGTAACAGGTTAAAGTGGTTAGGCTTGTCGTTAATTAACGTGCACGCGTTTAACTCTCCAGCAATTATTAAACTACGGATGACGTTAATGTAAATGAATGGAATGAGGTATCGAGAACAACTTCCCGTTTGATTCTGTTTAATTGCTGATTAGTGAAACTATTGTTTATGACATTTTTTATGGATCTGTAATAAAAAAAAGTCTTACCTCTGGACCGGGAATATACTTCTTGGGGCCAATGGTTTTGACTACCTTGACAACGGCTTGAGGGGTATCCAGATCGGACCTGGTGTCGAGGACAGCAGGCTGAGGCTGAACAACTTGGACAAAGTTGCCTTGGGGCTGAGGTGGAGCCAGTTCGGACAATTTAACAACAGATTTGCTGACGCCATTGGCATGAGACTCAGCGTTTAGGCCGCCCGCTCCTCCCGTTTGTCCGTCAAGTCCGCCACCCAGGGATGCGCTCGCTCCCACTCCATTTCCGGCCGTGGCACCAGCGAAAAGTCCTCCGGCAGTCCGGCCATCTGAACGTTACCGTAGGGAAAGGAAGACAGACACAAATAGAGACAGAGGCACACACACAAACATTGCAAATGATTAAAGACCGTCTCGCCTTATTTTTGACTCTCGGAATTAGTCGCTGGAGACAAGGACAAGCCAACTGTTAGTAGGAATAATATTAATGCTTTGGTGGATAAACAAATGCTGAGCTTAGGGAGTTGGGTTGTGTTTAACTTGGGGGATGTTTATCAAAGAAATCACAGATTGCTGTTAATTAATCAAAGAACCTACACCACAGCTGATTGTAATTTGGACGACTCTACACTAAACAAGCAGAAAAAATGAAGAGAAAATGAAAATGTTAATTTGAGAGATCTTTTTGGTCGCGGATTCTGCAAAAACAGAGAGACAGCGACAATCGTCTTTGTCCTCGGTGACCAAAAAGATGAATTAATTCCCTTTTAATGAAGAATGCTACTTTAGTCAATTTGGTAAAATAAAAAATGTACAACCTTGTGACATGCCCTTGATTTCGTTTCTGTGCAAAACAAAAAAGCAATTTGCTATTTAAAAATAAGCAGATTAATTGGATTAAATTTGTAAAAGAACTAATGAGATGTATTTAAAGAGCGTCTGTTTTTTTTGTTATTTCGGTTTTATTGTTAGTTTAAAGTTAGTCTTCGGCATAAGCAGTTAGAAATCCCTCGGCACTGCCGCTATTACCACCGGATAGGGAGCCTCCCAGTCCTGCACCAGCCCTCTGTCCAAAGGGAGTTCCTGCAGAGGCAGACAAACCGCCGTGGGCTGCGTTTCCGGTCAACAAGCCTCCCAGTCCAGCCTCGGCATGGTAACCGCCAAAGTTCACTCCAATCTTCCCATCCTTGAATGTTATAAACTGAAAATTGAAAAATGTAGTTAATGAGACTTAAATTATTTGCCATATCATTCCATAAAATTCAGTAAGGTTTTCAAAATTAATTGTTTCCCAAAGACAGAATATTAGAATATAACGAGAAATTAAAAATCGGCCCTATTGACTTTTTAATTAACAGAAATGAGGAAGTAAATCATAACAAAATACTCCAAACTCCAATGTCATCGTGTTTAATTAGCTTTGTTTATTCAGGAAATTTAATTAATTTGCCAATAAACCTAACAATAGCAAAGCGTAGAATCAGAAAAGTCATAAATAACTTTGTTACAAACTTTTAACAACTTGTAATTTTCAATAATGGGGATAATTCCATAATATTCAATTTAAAGTAACATTTATTTTTATTAAATTGTAAACTTTTATTTTTGGACATTGAGAAAAAACAAATTTCAAATTGATAATCCGAAATTGGAAATAAAATCCGTTAAATATGAGTTGCTTGTATTACTAAATTTTTGAGTTTGTTTAAAAAAAAATATTAATATTAAAAATAATAATAATAATAATTTTCCCACAACATTCCAATTAGGGGGGTAGTCTCAACGTCAATCATCGGGTGTTTGACTTTTCATGACTATTTGTTTTAGTCAATTAATGACACCTAGACCTGTTGTAAACGTATCCAGTCAATCATCTCATTTCATTTTTTTTTTGCGCCATTACTCATTTATAGTTCGCTATGAATATTAGTTCGCAAAGTTATTGATATACAAATAGAAACTTTTTTTCGCGCTAGAAAAATACCTCGAGGAGGCAGTCTAGGGTGCTAACCGTTAGACCAAGACCAAAGGCAGACTAAAATACTAAAATAGTATGAGCCAAATTTAGAAGATTAATCAGTAATTCTATCTTATTTTGGAAAAGAAGTCGATAATTATATTGAATTTTTCGTATATTTAGTCCAATTGATTTGTGTGATGTTTTGACACAAAGATTTGGTTAATGAAAAATATTATTCTCTCTTACTACATTCAATTATGGTATTTAGATTGTCAAAATCGTAAGATAAATCCCAAAAAAAATCCTATTTCATGATAAATTTTGAAGAAAAGTAGCCATGATTTAAAAATTGATGTGTCATATCCAATTTTTAATTCTTACTTTAAAAATACTTAGTGGATAAATTTCGAATATATTTATTTGTTAGTCATGTGTAAACTATTTTTTCTACTTTGGACGCCAAAGTAGTGCATTACTCATTATTTAAAGAAAGCTTTAATTCATACATTCCTTACATAAATAACTGTTTTGAACTGTTTTTCGGAAATGATTAAAAGTGGGTGATTTTTCGACCGAAAAACATATTTCGCTTAACCGCTCGCATTTCACACTCGTTTCATTGTAATAAACGGGTGATTTTCAATTCTTGTATCACAAAAAACCATTTTGACAATTCTATAATACTATATATTATATTAAATAGTCATTTTTTCGTTCATTTCAGTTTCATAATGATTTACTTTTTAAATCATATTTTGGTGTTATTTGAAAATAATTCTAAAAAATTTATATTCATCGCGAGTAAAAATTCTCTTTATTTATTTTAGAAAACACTTTTCGCATTCGTTTTCCTATTAAAACGTAACCGATTTAAAACCCTTGTGTGCTGACAAATTTATTTTGCCATTAGGGATTTTTAACACATGCCCCTTTTCTGTATGGTAATGTAATGTAAAATCATTTTTCAGAAATTATAAAATACAGGAAATATTCAAATTTAATTCTCATTTTCATGCATTCATATTTGTTAATTTCCCTACAACCAAAACAATAAATGCTCGTGTTGACAAAGCCTTCATTTCGGCACGTGTGTGGGAATTTAATAATTTGCTCCGCTATCTGTAATTTAATATTCCATCGAAATGTCACGGAAGTGGTAATGAATCTCGGGTAAATTATTGGGTCAATGAAAACGAGCTATAGCATGCACTTTATGGTAGTATCGAGTTACAGTTTTGGGAAAGGATTCAAGGGAAAACAAAAAAAATATCATATTTATTCCGATGAAAGGTCTTTGACTCTTCCAGGAAAAGATCTAATCTCAAATCCATTTCGTAATAAAAAATATTATTCTTGAAACGTCTATATTTACGTATCATATTCAAATTTGATATTAACATACCTGTAGAATGCGAAATAGATCTGTGCAAATTTTGGGGCCAATTAATAATATTGATGACAGGTGGGAAATTGGAGCAAAGTGCTGAAAGTGCGGCTCGTAATAAAATCAAATCAGATAATTATTATTCCCACTCTGTCCATAAATTGGAAGCGGTCGTCCTTCAATTAGCGAATGATTTCATCTCATAATGGAATTCCGTAGTAATTATTCACGCCTCTTGTTCTATCGAGCATTGTGTCTCTTGTTAACCGCCGAGGGCTGTGGAATCTGGTTTTTGAGGAGAGCTGCGATACGATCGCCAAGTAATTGAGAACCTGTTCAGTGACTTGTGAGTCATCATCTTCGGTGAGGGGGGCGAGGAGGTGAAGATGTGCTCCCTGGGCGCCCATAACGAGACTAGTCGATAATAGGGTTGTTTACAGTAAAATCAAGTGGAAGGAATTTGACCAAAACCAACGAAATACTCGAAAATAAATTACTTTGGGGTTGAGATTTGGTGTCCACCCATTTTTAGGGGCCATTACACCAGTGTCTGGCTCTGTACAACAACAGCCACGATCTGATAGCCATAGTAACATAGAGGACACTCTGCAGAATACTGTTTGCGGTCGAATCAATTGCGATGTTAATTTACAAATGGCAAAAGTGTTTAACATAAATTCAAATAGAGACGCTTTTAGAGAATTCTGCCATTCCGAATGGAGGCGTTTTAAATGTTTTATGGGCCATCGAAAAGGCCCACAAGGAGCAATTCAATTCACCTTGATACCGCCCCATTTAAGTGGAAATTTATTGGTTCTAATTCCAAAGCGGTTTGCACCCATTATTATCTCCATAGGTACGTGCATATTAAACCGAAATAGAAAAAAACGAAATATATATAATTTTTATTTTAATAATATATTTGAAACAGGAATTAAAACATTAATATATAAAATAGGAAATGTAGGATCACCTTCATAAACCTATTATATTTGTTTGAATTGCCTGATTTTTATTCAAAAGATAGTCAATAGTTTGCTATTTTCGGTTTATATATTTTTTGGAAAAACTTACTACATTACAAATGTATTATTTCTTTCTAATACTGCGGAACTAAATAATAATAGAATAAACTTAAAATAAGCAAACTATAAATTTCGTAATAATAATTACACCCCTGGTACTTGTCCTTGTTGAATTACCCCATAAAAACCACAGTGATACCGTATCTGGACACTTAATAACAATTTATTTGCTACATATAGACTCATAAATTGGCACTTAATTCGGGAGACAAAAAACATGTGTTGAACATTTTGTTAATTGCCTGCTACCGAACAAGATATCTCCCCAATCTGGGGGTTTGGTTTCTGGCGAGGGGTGATAATACAGAAATGATATTATGTTTCTATATTAGAAATGTGCCATTATTAAATCAATATTTATTAGCAAACACAGCAAAATTAAATCAAATATTTCGAAAGCTTGTGACCAAACAAATCCTGGAGCACTTCCTCTATCCAATGCTGTGCTGTGTTGTGCACTGCTCTGTGTCCTATCAAATGGATTTTGTGTAAATAAACTCGGGGGGATTCGGTAAATAAAAATAGCGATGTGTCGCCAGGGAGGCTTATCATCGTCATCATAGACAGTTTATTCAGGTATTCAAGGTCTTTGCCTTATGTTTGATCCGTGAAATAAGAGCCAAGTAAATACGCCGTATTATATTAATATCTTTTTAATATTAACAGCAAGTCACTTTTCTCGATTCGCCTCAAAGACAGGCTTTAAAACTATGAAATATTTTTAATTTTACGGAGGTATATTATGGTAATGTTCATTTATTTAAAAATAATACTAGTTAATAATAATTTCATTAGTTACGTTATGAAAGAAAAATTCTCTCACCTTAATAATTTCCTAAACTAGGAAAAATATTAAAACATTGATATTCCCATAAACATGGAGTAACACAGAGTGGCTGATATAACTGGTAAAAAGGGAATCAAAATGTATAAAACATACTAAAAGGTTTTATTGAAAAAATGCTTGCAGTTGTGATTTTGGAAATTGCAATGAAAATTTGCCTTGTTAAGTTAACCCTTACCCTTTCTAAAGGTTCATTATGTAAATTATAAAGTTAAAAGTTCCAAATTCAGTAATACTCGTATTTTTTATTATAAATATGATATATAAAGGAGTTTTTAAGGTCGTATATTAGAAACCAGACCGTTTGTGTGGTCTAGTGGTGAGTACCCTTGACTGCCTCCTCGAGGTCGTGGGATCAAATCCCGGGCGGACATTTTTCAGCGATGGTTGAGGTTGAGACTACCCCCAGTTCCATACCGGAATGTTGTGGTGAATATTATTATTATTAGAAATCAACGTCTTTATTAAATTATCAGCGACAAACAGCCCGTTTTGTTAACTGAGTCTCACTCTTTGAAACAGTTATGGAAGTCTTAATAAAAAAAGTGAAACAAAAGCAGTAAATAATTTGTTTAAAAAAGTAATTATTGCATAAATTATATAAATACATAAAATATTGTAACAATCACAGTTCATAAACATTATAAAACACATTATGAATTGAAAGCTATTATTCAATGACATAAAATTCCTCAATCTTTTTCATTTCTATCTACGAGTAAGACTGAATGATCCATAAAGTCTTGGGTTTATCTCGACGACGATGACATTGCAAAAATTTTAAGCAATTTTTTATTATTGTTTAATTTTTTTTATGTTAAATCCAGATTTTACAATACAAAGTTCTTAAGAATTATTAACACTCGGCGACAAATAACGATTAGTTAATAAAAATCGAAAAAATATTAATTTTTATCTATTAGAAGACTTAAGAGAGAATGATCTCGAAAGTTTTGAATTTATCTCAAAGAAAACGATGACATTGCTAAAATTTGCTTTATGCTATTAATGAGTTGTATATAGACTATGACATTTGCGACCGTTTTTCAGGTTTTGTGCTCTTAGTGGAGCAGCCAGAGCCTGCAGTAACTCGCCGTCGCACAAGGTTCATCCGAAGCGGATGCACAGAGGAATGTCTGTAAATTTTTATTAGTCGGAAACGGTGAAGGAAGCCGGATAAATTCTGAATGTTTGCATTCCGTCGAGTAAATATGAGAAATTACCCTGTCTTTGAATAATGCGGAATTCCGTGCCATGGCTTGGTCTTGCGCGCTCCATTTTCACGGCCCAGTCAGCTGCTGCTCTGGTATTATCCCATGGGTCCCGGGGACAGGTTAAGTATGAATAATAGTTTTGGAAATTGGATCAAAACTCGGATAAATTGTTCAACTGAATCTATGTGGAATTACAATAAAACAGAGCTGTGATATAATCCTCGAATTAACAGATATGACACTTTCATTGTGTGACTTTAATTCACCGCGCGAATTATTTCACACACAGAGACTGTTTAAAACAAATCTGAAACACGACGAATGCTAATGTGAAATTCTCTTGCTGCTGCCAGAGCTCGGCTCCCAGCTGATGAAGAAATATTCCCATCCGAACCGCAAATTGTTTTATGACGTTTTAGGAGCAGACATTTATACACATTTGGAATTTCAATCATTTGTACCACTTTGCTTTATTCCATTTCTTAAACAAGAGCAAATAAAACTTAAAATTTATTAGGAAAATATTATTCAAATTGTTTTAAATTAGATCCACGTTCTCTTTAAACCGAAATAGCTTTGTAAATGAAACCACCGCAAATTTGGATCATTCTTATGAAAGGTTTTAAGGTGGGGTTTATAATAACTAAACTTCCTAATAAGAAAAAACCCTTAATAAATATAGTTATTTAAACCAAGAGTGGGAAAAATAACCCATAATTAAACACGAATCAAATTATACAAGTTTTAAATTTAGTTTTTTTTTTTCAAAAAAGTTTTCAACAAAAATTTAAAAAATTCGATTGTTTATTTACAAATTTACGCAACATATGAAATAAAGAACAAGAAAACAACAATTTTTTAAAATAATGGTCCACTCTAAACCATGAATGGGTAAACTACAGCCCGCGGGCTAAATCCGGACCGCGATATAATTTTGAAAAAAACATGAAACATATGAATAGAGAAAAATATATTTTCTGTGTTCCTAGAACAAAGTAACAGTTTTTGAATTGCACTTAAAGTACGACATTGTAGCAAATAAGTCTGATACACTCCGTTGCAAAAAGTTGAATAGTCATTTTATTCATTGACAGTATGAAAAAATATTAGAATTGGGTTCATCACAGCTACTTCTAGGAAATAAAAATCAGCGAGGCGCCATTTTGACCGCTGGAAAAACGTTGCAGAAAGTTGAATACACTCTCGTTTTTGGTGGGTTACTATTGCTTTTTTCAGGTTTTAAGTAATAGAAATTATTGAAATTCTATTCGTTTTGAATTAAATGGCTTTAAAACAGTGTTTATTTTACTTAAAAATATGCTTTCATTGATAAATATGGCAAAAATTGGATTTCATGAATTTTGGAATAAAATTGTATCTAATTTTAAAAAATAACACCGAAAAACCCAATACTGAAAATTACCAAAATTTACAATAGACTTATTAAAATAATTGTACAATTTATTGCTCAGATTGCACTGCAAAATCAATTAAATATAAATTTTTGATAAGGTTCATTCGTGTTTCTGTATTAAAAGTGGTAAAATTCATATTTTTATTAAATATATAAGATTCAAAAAGGCACTTCGTTGCACTATTATAATTTTTAAAACAATCTCACAATTTTTATCGGTTTTAGTAGTACAATCGAACCTTTTGTGAAATAACACTATTATCCAATGACGTGGATAAAAGTACTAATTTTTGTAATTAATTGATTTTAATACTATTTATCATTTTTAAAAGTAGTTCCAATAGAACATAAACAAATTTTTAATAACCTTATAAAAATAATAAAAATAATTTTAACTGTCCAACTAATAGTACTTTCAGTTTAAATTTTTAATTGTATATAATATACTTGTGGTAGCACCGATCACTTCAACTATATTCGAAAATCAGAAACAACCATTAAACTATTATTTATGAGTAAGACATTAATGAAGAAAAAATTAATTTGATTAACAAATCATAGTCTAGTGTATATGCAAGAAAATGTAATTGAGTTTTAGTACAAAGTAACATTTTTGTGTATTTCCACGATTTCTATTTGTTTACGGGTATTTAAAGTAGTATATTTTAAAAGTATTTAAAAATGAACGACTTTTTGGAATAAGTATTGGCTACTAAAATGTAAAGATTTATTAATAAAATTGTATAACAAAGTCTTTCATATGAATTCCATCTAATATTACATCATTCTCTTGTATATAATTAATTCGTGAATCATTTATTTCACTCCATTTCAACTAAAAACACTTTAATTTATCCCATTTACAAATCAATTCAAGATTAAGGTCATTAATGAAGTTTGGTTACTCGCTCAGTTATTGATACTTGTAACTAAATAAAAACTAGTTGTGGTAATATTTCCGTTTGACCATGAATTTTCTGATTGAAATGTGGAATGAGATTGAATTGAATTCCCTTACATATCAACTAGTTTTTTTTTATTAATTTATCTTTGGTTTGTAATTTGCATATTCATATCACTTGTTGATTGTGGTGTGTTTTATCAGCATTCGAAATCAACCATGAGATAAATTTAAAATAATTACATCAATTTTTCAGGGCTCCTGCTCTCAATTCAATTTAATTTTTTATCCCAAAATAGAATTCCAATATTCGTGATTCCAATATTGAATCCTTGTCTGTTCTGGATTGTTGACAAATCGTCATCATTAGATCAAAGACCTTTAGGCGTAAAAATTTCACAAGTAGGAAAACCCCATTAAGGAAACTTGAACTCGCTATTGGATTCAATCAAATTAAAAATGTTGCTATAAAGTTGAACTGTATTTTTTTTTCTAGAACTTTACGTAAATTGGTGAGAGGCAAATGGTGTAAAACCATTTAGAGCGACTCTGATGTAAATCTAGAAACGGAACCGTTCCTTTGGCAGTCATTAATTTAGAACATAAAAGTCAAATAAAATAAAATGCAAATTTTCCTAGATAAAATACATAGTTTATATTGTAATACTTATAAGGCACGTGAACAATTTAATCTAATCATTTCTCCAATCTACGATTTTGGAAATACGCCTCTTAGTACACAATAAATAGGGAATTTTGCAAATAAATCTTTGGCCTTTGTGAATTTGTAATAAAACTATGGGCGTTGTTGATATTTTAATTTCCCATATTTTATCTTAAACTGTTCTATGTGACAAAAAATTTGGCTATTAACAAATGCGTCATTTAAGAAAAAACTGTTAACTAATAAAGGGCTTTTATTATTAAATTAACATAAAATAAACACGTTAAATACATTAACACCCTTTTATCATAATATATTTAAATCTGATCAATTACTTCTATTGCTACCAACTTAGACTGAAGACGGATATGTAACAAGTTTCATTATATTACGTTATTTAAAAATACTAAAATAACTTAAGATTTTACGACGTTTTCTTAGGAAACTAGTTTAATGATTTCTCTTATAGCATTAGTCATAAAGGCTATATAATACAATAGTATGAATACATAGTTTTTTTAAATATATAATTCAAAGGAATGAGCAATCTATTTAAATTATATAACGATAAATTTCTCAAATATTTGTAAAAGATTAATTTATTTTCAAATTAGAAAATTTAAACTTTAAAACAAAAAAGATAAAAGCCCTATAATCTTCTAATATATTTGATTAGAAATATATAAAATAAAGTTAATGGCTATATAAATTCTCGCATATTCGAAAGGTGACTAATATTATTTTTGTTTGATTTGAAATGGATAAATAAAATCAATTAAATTTTATGGTTTACATTTTATTGAAATTATGATTGATTTTATATATTATGTCAGAATAGGGCGATTGTCCATATTATCCGGTGGCTTTCGCTGTATTTCGATGTTTTCTTATATAACATGTTTTATTAGTTCTCTAAATTATTAGTCACAAAACAAATATTTTGTTTATTCAAATATTTTATCATGTAACGATATATTTCCTAAATATTTACATGAATATTTTAAAAGATATATTTGTTTTACTTTTAGAACATTTAAGCTTAAAACAGAAGAATTAAAAGCCCTATGATCTAACAATAAATTTGATAGGAAGTATATATCATAAAATAAAGTTAATGGCCATATAGATTGATCAAATACGTAAGTTTTTAAATAAACTTTTCCCACATATTTAAAAAGTGACTAATACTCACTTTATTAAAAGATTATATGATTTTTATTCGTAATAAAAACTTGTCGAATCTAAATATGATAAATCATTATTGCGCCATTTTCGTAATAATTATTGACGTTGTTAAATATGTAAATATTAGTTATTTGGACATAATTATGGCTGACTGGGATTTTCTAATGTAAATTTGTTAATTAGCAAAAAAATATTTATGCTAAAATTTTATTGATTTTGTTTCGCTACGAATTTATTTACCCAGGTTTTTGGATTTTTATTAGTTGATAAAAAGTGTTGAAAGCTTAAACACTTAAAAAGATATAGCCTTGTTAATTTATCAATTAGCTCAACACGGGGGTAATAAACAAAAACTTGTCATATCATTTTGACGCAATATTGAAACAAAATGTAATTGGATTAGTCCAGATTACGAGATAAGTGATTGGCAATGAGTATTGTGAAACTCGTCTAAGGCTTCCGGTATCAGTGATTTGATGAAAATTGCATTGAAATGTCTTTTTCAATTCAATTTCAGTTCAAGTACAAACATCCAAAATTGAATTTGAATTTTGAAAATGAACTGTATTATGGTAATCAATAAACATTTTGTGTGGACATTAATGAATTGACCATAAAAGATCTTTGGACTTTAAACGCACAATTGTGTTATAAATCAGAATCTTTGTGTGTAAGTTCCAAGTCAACACAGTAAGTATCTTTGTCCATAAAATCATTGTCATTCTAACCAGTTTGACTTGCCGACAAGCATAAGTCGCACGCAAATGCTCATGTAACGAAAATTAATCGACTATTTAATCAAAATTGGATTGGCATTTATTACTTATTACAACTGGTAGTTATTTCCTCAACACCGTTTAAAACAACCACTCTTGGATGGCCTTAATAAATGCAAAACCAAAACAACGCCAACCCGTATCTCCACATAGTTTAATGGGCTTATTATGAAAGCTCTCGGTGCGAAGCACAATGCAACAAATCGTAATTTTTAGGTGTATTTGTGCGGGTATTTCGTGTTCGAAACCGGCAACCTTCACTTTTTATACATTTTTAGTACAATCCAGAAATCTCGACTCTTGTTTTCACTGGCCATAAGCAATAAGTATTATTACACAAGTTTAATATGCTATTTTATAAGAACTTGGAATTTCCTGAACTTTGACGCAACAACGAGAATTGTTTAAAAATAATCACACATTTATATTCTAAGTCAGAGATAAGTTATGGTAAAAATACCGAAATATTTTGATATGCAATTTGCGTATTGAATATTCTCACTAAGAATTTCAAATGGTAATTTAATCGTATTAGCATAATTGTGCTATTTTTTGCACGTGATTGTATTTCCTATTAATTTAATTTAAGAAAATTCAACGTACTTAATAAAAAGGCATTTTAACGTGATTTTAATTCTTTTAAAAGTTCACAATCCCACTTTTCAAAAGATTGTTCTTGTTTAGGAAAGCGAAAGGTGAATTTGCTCCTCTTTTTCTCCTCTAAACTTTAAACCACGAGAACTTTATTATCTTACCTGTGGTCGGGCCAAAATTACTTGCGCCAACAGCAGCACACAAAAAACTTTTGTAAACATTTTCTCAAGCTCCCCCTATCTCTTTTTCACCACTTTGTGATTCACGGAATTCTGTTTAAGCTTTTCTCGGGTTTTCTATATAGTCACTTTATTTGTATTCACAAATCGCACTATGGATTGTATTACTTTTGATTCCGAAAAGCACGTCTGTTGCGCTCGAACGATCGACTCGCACTGATCTTTCTGTTGCTACCTCTACTAGTCTTTGACTGGCCTTCTTCACCTCTCAGTGCTTTCCATATGTCCGTTGTTTTTATTAAGGTAAATCATTTCAAATTGGGATTTGTTTTTCTTATTTATAAAGCTCATTTTTATGTCTGTAAATTTTTTTACTGTTTGATTTCGGAAATATTGTTTAAGGAAGTTGTTGTAGACGTTCGTAAAAAGTTCTTGTATGCTAATTTTTGCTTTAAATAAACTACGTAATTGTAATTTCAAGAAAACCAAAGTACATTATTCTTAATATTCCCACCAACCAAGATTTGATTCAGTAAATCTCTCTACTACTTTAATATGGTTTTAAGCTTGAAATATGTTTGTTATCATTTTCCAATCGTTTTCCAATGTCTTATTTAAATAATTATTCTAATATGCACAAAAGTGCTTAATTTATTTTTGCGCTGAAATATTAAGATCCAAACATATTTGAGATCTTTAAAGGATCTCGATAGCCCCGGGGACTGCAGCTCGCTTTTGGGGAAAATATCTTGGACGCGAGTTTTCTCGATTATCCACGGATTCGCATTGGGTTAAAACCAACTCCGATAATAAATTAACAAGTGGGGTTGATTATGAAAAAACGATATTAAGTTATAGGGCTTTGCTGTGTTCGGGTGCTCCTATTGTGTTTTAATTAGAGATGATTAGTTATTTGAATTTTTAAGTTGAAATCCATATTAAATAGTTTTTATATGGATAAAGAAATCAAATAAGTAATTTTATGCATTTTTGTTGCTTAAAATTGATATTATGACATTCAAATTTGCTCTGTCAAAGTCGTTATTATAGCACAAGTGCTTTAAAGAATTCTTGTACTTTTTATTAAAGTGTGACCTCAGTTAAAGAAACCCATCAATTTTATATGTACGGCCCTTTCGTTGGGCGTAGTTTAACTGTTTTGTTTGTTTTTTTTTTTAAAATAAGCCACCTATCGGACAACCCATGAACTACGTTTTTTTTGTGGTTTATCATAGAAGCCGCACCATGTAGTTTTACAGAAATTCGAAGACTTTTTAAGATTTTTATGATTATTTATTTAAAAATGCATAAAACTTTGAATAAAACAGGGTCGATAAGCATTATCAAACACTCGGGCCTTCTTTAAAGCACTCGCTTCGCTCGTGGCTTAAAACAAACCTTGTATTTAATAATGACTTATCTTATTGACCTTGTTGTATAAATAACTATTAAATAATGCAATTAATATTAAATAATTACATTTAAAAACTGGTGCATTGTATTTCATAAAATGTAATTTTATTGCCTTGTCCTATCTGGCCACCAAGTATAATTTTCGTCCTTTATTAGTCAGAATATATCAACGTTCCACTAGAATTCTTGCCTTGGATATATGAGGATGCGGATGTCAAAATTAATGCGGATACAAACATTTGTAACATTCCAGGTCTTAATGGGCACTACTACTGGTGTAAATATTGTGAGACAATTTAAAATTATCTTAAAATCGCTTCAAACCAAGCAATGATTTATATTAAATTAGACTTATACAATGTATTAAATATTAAAGAAGTCTCGTGTTAGTTTATAATATATTTAGAAGCAGAATATTTCAAATTCAAATTTTATTCAATTTGAATAAGTCTTAACGATGAGCCACGCTCCGGTGGATTTCTTAGAATAACATAACCTAATAATTCATCTGATATAATATGCAATGCATATCCGGTTAGGAGATTTTTTGTACCCAATATATTATGCATTATGCGCCCCTCACATATTGTGAAGAGAAATATATAATTAAACCACAAATCAACATATAAGTTAATATCTATTTATACACAGACCAAGATCCTATCACAAAGGTTTAATAATAGCAATGGCCTATATTTAATTAAAATTAGTTAGGGTATTTCCAAAAGTCTATTCAATCAATGTTTCACCACAACTATTTAGGAAATTTATTTAATTTACAAGAATTTGATACTTTTACTAACTTTGTTTCAACAATAATATATGTGTATAGATAAACTTTGGATATCAAATTATAATTTGCGAAACCTAGTATCATCATAAAACAAGAGAACATTGCTCTAACTTAATATCCGCCAACGCAAATCTGACAAAAACTTTTTCGTAAGAGGTCGTTGTTGCTTTGGGCTCTTTATAATCTAAGAAGTTGCAATAAAAATACTTAAACTTGTAGATTTTTAAAGAGAGTTTTGTTTATATTACCTTATACAAATTCAAAAGAATTCATAAAGAACAAAATTTTAAAATGATTTCATCTAATTCTCATAAAATGACCTTGGTAGTAAATGAAAAGTGTCCCAAATGAATTCAAAGTTTTTATAAAATACTAAATTTATTCAAAGTGTATAAATATAGTGTTTTTACTAGTGATTAAAATAACGAGAGTTTTCAGCAATAAAAAATTATACATTACCGAACTCAAGTTCATGAAGAAAAGATTACGTTTTTATATGACGTTGCCTAAAAATTCATTCAATACATATTACGATACTAATATCCGTTTTGTTAAAGACATTTTTATAGTACCATTTATTATAATTTAAGTGGGGCCTCTGAGTTGGGGATGTCATTTTTTTTATTCTGTATAATCTTTGATACACTCATTACTCTTGTGATTTAAATAAAAACCTATTGATTGTATATTAGTCTAACTATTATATTTGTCCATTATACCTTAATAATAAAATTCCCTTTCTTTTTATTTAAGAAAAAACCTGTATATTAAAAATAATAAATATAGACCCGCCTGTAAAGTCAAGTGATTAGCGACCTGGACTGCCTCCCCAGATGTCTTGGGATTGAATCCTGAGCGGTTCTTTTTCAGCGCAAAAAAAGTTGTTATTGATATAACATTGCGAATTTTAAGTAATGACGCAAATATAATATATAAATAGGGGGGGTTGATTGACTGAATCCGCTTACAACCGGTCTAGGTGATATTAATGGCGCGCCAGCTAGAGGCAGAGCATGCTAAATTCATAAAAAAGCTGACGGTTTGCTGCGTTTCCAACTGCGTCTTACTGCGTTAGACGGTAAGCTCACGCAGTAAGTTTTAAATGTATTGTGTGTGGAAATTACTAAATTAACACGTTCGCCATCTAGTGGAAAATTTTTGAACTCACTTTGACAATAGTGAATTAAATTTAAAATTCAATTTTTTTCTTTCAAATACTGTGCACATAGGATCCGGAAGAAGTGTCATCAATAAAATAATGGTAGTTATCAGATTTTATAGTGAACCTTCTTAAAATTTGAGTTTTACCAAAATTTTAATTTAAATCCATTTATTTTCATTAGTATTGGTTTCGTTTACAAATATAATTTTAATATTATTATTTCTTTACGTTATCTTTCTATACGGTTTAGCACTACTAATTGACTAATAATACACTGAATAATATATAGTCCTGGAACCCATTGCTTGAGGTTGGTCCCCATTATCCTTACAGGAATTTAAGAGAATTTTTTTATTTTATGTAATAAAGTACCCAAATATTATTTTATTTGAACAGCGATATATACGCATAAATAAAAAAAAAACTTATCTGAAATGATTATTCATAACTTCCACGAAACCATAAATAATTTTTCCGCAGTCACCATTACACTTGAACATTTCATGACAATTATTATATTAGCACCTTGTTGAACAAATAAATAATTCTCGATTTTCAAGTTATAAAGTTTTAACATGATAACAACTTTAAACTGAGCATCGCGAAAAGTGTCGCTTGCTATAAATAATCTTATTAAACTTGTCCGCCGGTGCTCTTTATTCAATGGAGGGCATGACTTTTCTGGTAACCGGCTAATCGTGACCAATTTAACAGCCAGTGGCAAAATACAAGAACCGCCTTGAAAGTTCTGTAAAGAAATTGGCAAACTTTGGGCCAATTTTTTTTTTCTTCACTAATGTAGAGAACTCATTGCAAGCACCTGTTGATCTTTATATTAAAAGGTGGTAGTATAGAGTTTTAGTGTTGGATTGATATACATTTTGAGCTTAATATGTAAGAGCATATTGTTTGAAATTATGATACAGTGACATTTGAATTTTTTGCAGAAAACAATAGGTAAGTCATTATATTTCATTTATTCAATTATTGTAGACAATTCAAGAAATTATTACAAATAAAAAATATTCCAAATGATAAATGTACAACATCCTAACATACCGTCAGATGGAAAAAAAACTGTGTGACACAAGTCGAGACTCCAAAACGCTACCTCGTTATACTATGGTATACATGAGAAAAAAGGTCGAAGCATCCAATAAGTCATTATATAAAAAAAATTATCACTTTTTAAATTGTCACTTTTTGAAATTTAACAAGTGAGTAAGTATATATGACAACCGTTATTATTCCTTAATTAAAATAAATATTTCCTGTTAAAGTTCTGTAAGAATCATGGCTTGCTTTTCCAATACTGGATTGTAAATGAATGAAGGCAGATTGGATAGTCAGGAAACTCAAAAACGAAAGAACCAACAATTTAATGTGACTCGTAAATAAGTCTAACTGAACTTTCTATTGAATAGCAATTCTGCAAATCATTTGCGATTATGTGGTAAGGATCAAGCACAAATGATTCTGTATAGATCCTATGTATTAACAAGTTTCTGATCACTCATAACGCACATTAATGTTTACAGTTTTTGGAATGCATTTTACAATAGTGGCCAAATATATAATAGTAGAAGTACTTTTATCTGGTAATTTTTTATATCTTTACGTCATACCTATTACTCGTATATTATAGAATGATTTAAAAATACAAGATTTTTAAAATTGTCAAAATTGGTATTGAAAATTCAATACATACAAGTATAAAAGTGAACTTAAAGATAAGATTAGAGGTGTTAAACCTATAATTGCGTCTGAAATTCTACTGGGTAATTCGGTTTTAAAAATAGCCTTATTGGCAAAAACTTATACGTTTTGCTAGCCGTTCGACAGGGTTGAATTTATCGATGTGCTGCTCCAAGGGAATTTAAACCGTGCCTTTAAACGTGCTACTGGTCAAAGTTTTGTTTTCAAGTAATTTTCAAGAGTTTGTTTTGCTTTGGTCCATCACAAGTTTTTCAGAGAAATGCTTACAGTCGCAATTTTCCGGAAGAATTACAACAACCCGTCTTGTTTGATGAAGTCTTGATGATCGGACGGGTCATTCATTTGGCTCGAAAAGTTTGCTTTACAATTTTCCGCTGCAGTCAATTGGTCCATTTCATCAAAGCCGAATTTGAATTGACAAAAGACCACTTTTACATTTGTAATGAGACATTCGAATTGAAACAAACGAATTTCCATTTAATTACTTTATTTGTTTGCAACCGATAGTTTACTGGAAATGAATATAGTTTACAAGCCCATGTCAAAATGAAGGCCATCAGCTATTTGTAGTTGTTTCCAATTAAGCCTCAGATTTTAATGATTACATTTTCTATTCTAATTAGCTCACATTTATCCAATTAATTACATAAATAAGGGATGGGTTTGACTTGTGGTTTCCTGCTCTTGCATTCTGGTCCAAAATTTTAAGCTTTTAGTAAATAAAATTTCTCTTCCAGTTTTTGTGCTTCTCAGTAAAATTTGTTGTGGCTCAAAAACCGCAAAATCATTATTTAATACCTCTTGAAATGAGAGAAGGCGAAAAAAATCGGAAATTCTTATTTGTTTGGTGTTCAAAGTCCAAAAAGCGCAAGAATAGAAATCCCAAGTTCAAGGTTCACATACCGTAATAAAATGAATTAATATTTGGCCATTTGTCGTCATATACAGAAACATATAATTATCGAAACGATTTTTTCCACAAATTGCAAGCAAAAGTCATTTAAGACATTTATACCTACAATTATTTTGCAATCTACTGATTATGATCAAAATTAGCTAATTAGTGTGAGAAAAGGTTACCGAAACCAAAACAATTGTAAATAATGACGTAATGGTAAAACCATTCCACTTCTGTGACTCATTTTTTTATATTTAGTAAAAGGAATAGTTTTATTTTATTACATCACAACCAGAATTTAATTTATTTATCTTTTGTCTATTTTGCTGAAAATTCCAATTAAGAATTCAGAATCTAATGAATGACGAAATCTTTTTGAAATTCTTTGTCCAAAACCAGAGTCTCCCTTTCCTTATCAATGACTAAGACTGACATTATAAAATTATTAGTAAAAACTTTGGTGTGAAATTTCAGACAACTATTTTAGATAATGTCTGTGCTCGAAATTAATGTTAAACGCATGCAATTTGTACCAGATGTTGTTTTTAACAGTTTTCCCCAGTCAAAGTGCCTTTCAGTTTAAACTTGTAATGGTATAACATCATCACCTAAACAAAGCTTTCCGCAATCATTTAAATTTCTGGCCAATTCAAACTTGTGCATAAATTAGGTCAAAACATGGTCAAGCGATTGCATAAATAGACCAATGATGGTTAAATGCATATGTCGGATATTTACCAAAATTATTTTGCATTGTCCATAAGTTGTATGATATGTTCAGAGAAAGTTCGTTAAATCAATTGTGGGGTAGGAAATTAATTTTATGAACAATCTTCAAATAAAAACTAAAAACATCTTTTCGAAGCAGACTTGAAGTATATGTTCAGGCGCAATTATATTAATTTAACTTTTGTATGGAATTTTCAAATAAGATTTTCGTTATGATATTAAAAATATCGTTTACAAGACTCGACAAAGTGTTGAAATTGTAAAAAAAATTACTCCAAAAATGTAAAATATTATAATTTCCAAAATTTAAACATTTCTGTTTCGTTTATGAGTGTGAGGTTAATGAGCGCTACAACGGTGTAGATGTAGTCAAACTCATATGCCTGAATAGACTGCGTTGGCTGGTCACTTATGACGCGTGTGTGAAGATGACCAAGTCCGGAAAGTCTTCAGTGGTTTGATTTAAGGGGAGAGGCAGACCATGTCTCAGGTGGAAAGATGGCGTAGACCAGGACGCCAAACTGGCAACAGTCGTCGCGGGATCGAACAATATGGAGAAGGGCATTGAGGCAGATCAAGACCGGAGCGCGATCGTCTCTGATACATAATCAGAGACCTGCACATTGTTCTGAAAGAAACCACTAACGCAAAGCCTTAAATTTTTATATGTTTTATATGGTGTTCAATAAAACTGAAGAGCGAATAAGAATAATTGTTGAACAAAGATAAACTAAACGAACCGGGAATTTAAATAGACTTTTTACAGTTTTGACAAAAATTTGGTAATTATTTGGCTTATAACAAACTTTTTATATGCATTTGTTGTATATGCTGCTTCTTAAATAAAAAAAATCAATGACATTTTCTAATTAATATTGTCTTAATTAGAAAATGTCATTGATTTTTTTCTTATAGACATATCATCCATTTTCCGTAGGCATATCTGCTATTGTAAAATTTTAATGGTGTTAAGAAGCCTAAAATTCATTTTCTCGTGTTTTGGCACGTTACATCCGCCCGATTCAGGATATGTATCCATTTTTCGTTTAATAATGATTTACTAATGACTAAGTACTAATTGCAAACAAACCAGATCAGCACATCAATTCGAAATATTGTAATTTACTTTATTTTAGCAATCAAATTTTTGAGTAATAGTTTCAGATTTAGACACATTCTCAAACATCGATTTAAGATCATAAAATTGGAATTTGTGAAATTATCGAAGAATATAAACGCAAACGAGCGAATAAATGCTTAAAAGGACATGATCCTGCAAACGGGAGCATTTTTTTAAAAGTACAACTACTGAATTTTTTGAAAAATAATCGATCCTTTGTCTAAACAAAAATAATACCTCTTATTAGAAAACCCTGTATTATCGGATTTTTTCAAATCTCGAGCAAGTGTGTTTGTTTTAAACAATTACTCGAGATTAGTTTAATAATGCATTACTCATCAATCGTGTTTTTACAAAAATGGAAATTGGTATTGCTGTTATCTTTCTTTCAAATATATAATATAAATAATATAAAAGTCATAAGCATAACAAATATTAGTGTTGCAATATCTGTTTTAAACTCTTTAAACAGGTAAGTCGTTGAATTTGTTAAATTAATTATTACTCATGAATGTCAATTATTGTACATCAATAATTAAATAAGTTAGAAACAATTACACATTTCTGAACAGATTTACAATACCGAAGCTTTTAATGCAATAAATAAATAATGAGAAAACTACTACAAACCACAGGGAAAAAGTTACAAACAAATAGTTTATTATTTACAATTAAATAAAAGCTTACAGACTATTACAAAATTCATTTGAAAAATCCCTGAAAAAATAGTTTTACCGTTAACAACCTGGATAGTAAACTTTACAGTATATTCATAAGGAAATCTGAACTTAATTAAACTTTAACATCTTGCGCAAATCCTTTTTTATATTCTTTTCTCGTTAACAACTGCTTAAGTAAAAAGAAAATACGACTAAAGGAGTAGATATAATCGTTAATATACATTAAAGGATTCATTTTCACCATTCCTAATTAGCACCATTTTATGGAAATGTTTTCTAATAAGAAAATAATGAACATTTCATTATGAAGGAATAAAAAATTCCGCACTAATTAATTGTTGGAGTGAAGTTCTTCTGGTGGCCGAAGAAGACGAAAGTACTACAGAATGTGGGCGGATTAGGAATGTACATAAATTCTCGGTTAGAAGTCATCTCGATTAAATAGTCATTTAATGGGAAGAGGGACGGAAAATCAGGAAATAATATCCTTTATTTGGGCAAAATCATCTCATCGCCTTTTCAACCAACTTAACCAAATGATATTTCAATGTAATTCATTAATTACGCACCCTAAATTCTATTTGGGCGTTCCTCGATGTCATCCACCAGCATTTCCTAGGGCGGCTGATTCCGATTTGTGCTTAATTTGGACTTGAAACGATTCGCCAAATCCCCAACACAGGTCCCATTCACGTACAGATTTTAAGCACAATAAGTGCGGCGACTACCTCGGATTCTCATTGATTGAGCACAGCCCCATCACCAGCTCAGAACTCAGTACCGGCAATTGACCCAAAGATAATAAAAGTTAATTAAAAGTCACTTTCCATTCAACGCCAAGAGAACAAGGTTAAAGCTAATGGAAAACCGTCCTTTTGAAGTTAATTATTATCTTAAGAGCACCACTGCTCCTTCGGATTCTTCAGTTTTTGCACGGATTCCTTCTGTTGCAAAGGAACGATTTAAAGGCAATCATTTCTTGATGTTCTTGATATTAGAATATCTTAATATATATTATCATAACTTGACAATACTTTGTTAATGAATTTTAACTTTATTGGTGCAAAAGTCTTTAATTAATTCGGACTTCTAAAATGAATTTATATTTTAAATAAATAATTTAGTTTATAAAACGTCATTAAAATTCAACAAAACAGTTAATGCAATTAAATTAAAAATAATCAATTTGATTAAATATATTAGAAATATTATTTTATTTGACGTCATAATCTTCAATAATAAATTAATATAGCGTTATTAATATTCTAAAAAATGAAGATTTTGATTAAAAATAACTCTCGCTAAATACCATTTTGTTAGATCAAGTACCGACAATCTAAAAGGTACATCTGTAAAATATGTTGGTATCAATTCCTATTACATTGTTAATTAATTTTGGGTTCTGACAGTTTTGGATTATGTGCTTAAAAGGGAATGGAAAAATATTTGATAATATTTGATGACCGAGTTAAATTAATAAATATGTACCTACTTCAAACAATGGGTTTTGACTTTTGATATTTCAGTGACTATTTTGTTTCCAGTGTATATAAATGGACAGAGCTGACATTTGGTATGGAATCTCATACCAAATGTATCCAGCCCGCACTCGGGCTTCATGGTAGTACATACGGAATTCTGCGATTTGAGAGATGTCGAAATGCCAACCATTGAGGAGCTCGGCAATCTGAGCCATATCAAGTTGAAACCAAACCAATGCATCGACATTCAGCCTGCTAAACAACCAGAGTCCCGTCTGATTAGGATGAGACCGATTTTACTATGTTGACGTCGGTAAAAATATCTATAATGTAAATAATACGAGTATAATATTAATCCATTATTATCGACTGTAATTGCATAGTTTACATTATTGTATTCTAAGGTTTTTTTCAATAAACCTAGACCTGTTGTATACGGATCCAGTCAGTCAACCGGACCATTTTTATTATACCCCCATTAGCTATCTATGAATTTTTAAGAATTCGTTAAAAATATTTTTCAGTAATGTTATTGATATATACCAAAAAAAACTTTTTCGCGACTGAAAAAGCATTCTATTCCAAGCCTTCGAGAGGGAAGTGGAAGTGCTTTACCACTTAACAATAGTTGAATAGTTGAAATATGAAAAAACAAATTTTAAAATCCTGGGAGCTTTTGTTTCCTTTTTGTGAAATTGATTTTTACCAAATTGGTTCAACGGTAATAGTCACGGAGAGAATTCTTGAATCTTTTAATTTGAGAATAAAATTACGATAAAATTACCTTAATACCCCAATTTCCATGTTGTTTTGCACTGACACAACCCCTTTACGAGAAAAATAGTAATGCTTCCTTTTCCGAACTAGCTGATTTTCACAATCTGATTTTGGTGTTTTGTTGTTAATAATATGGCTAAATTTGTTTTGCTTCAATGGCAGATGAAAGAAATATATTAAATTATTATATTTAATTATTTATTAATAATTAATAATTGAGATTTTACAATGATTCTTATTAAATACGAAACAGATAAAATTTGAATATGATGTGATTTGGACCATGAACAAATGATTCTATATACAGTTTATTTATATCAATTTAACATACAATAATGGAAATCGTGTAGACAACGCTGATCACGTGAGACCTTGATTGCTTCCATCAGCTGAAATATAAGAAAATAGGCCCTTTTCCCAATTTATATATAAAAAGTACTTGTTTTCATTAATTTATGCTTCAATAAAAAGTGAAACTTTTCTAAATGAAACATAATAATCATCACGGCTTGAAAAACTGAATGAATACAGGCATGGAAAATGTACTATAGAAATGAAAAGATACAACTCCATTCACAAATACATCTTATCATTCGACTTCTTCTTCTTATTCTAGTCTGAAGAATGAAACATGAAAATGTTTCATTAAATGTTATGTTTCTATTTTTTAAAACTACAAAAAGCCCCCAGAGTATCAAAGTTATGTTTCCCATATAGATATTTAATTAGTTTGAATTAGTTTTTGTGGAAATGAGGAGTGGGGTGAAGCGCGATGGAGAATGGATCGAGTTTGTAGAGGAGCGGATGAAACCTTGGTACACATTAGGAATACATGCTGCTTACCGTTAAGTAGCTACTTAACGAGCGCAGAACTGGAGAGCAATGGATGAGGGGTGTAATTGATAAACGGAATCTGAGACACTGATATTATTAAATGAAATGTACATATGAATTTGTAAGGCCCTAGGTGCGCCAAAAAGTTATATTATTATAAAGTCTATTTATTGATAGGGTTTGCCCATCGAAATAAAACACACACGTAGGAAGGAGACCATTCTTTTCACAACTTTCATCTGTACCTAATCATTGAGTGGCAGCAAATTACTAGTATTTTAGAAAGATCCGGTTAATCTCTTCGATTCTATGCACTTCATCTAAGATTTGGAAACCTGTCTGATGCGAACAAATAATAACAGTCATTCGAAAGTTGAGGCCGGAGATACTAGTTGTTGTAAATGTATTGAGACAAATATTAATAACATAATATTGCTAGTGAAAGCGAGTAATGAATTTCAAAAGAAAAAAGGGCCCATCAAATTTCACATCAAAACCAATAATTTACGTGTATAATAATAATGAATAAACTGTATATGTTTAACCATAAAATTAGTTCATAAATTTGTCAATGTTTTGCAACAGTCATTAGCTAAGTTTGAATGGTTTATCAATAAGACGTAATAAATGTACAAGAAGACGGATAATTTAGACAAACTCTCACTGATTTTAATACAATTTAGAACGTAATCTAATGGCTTGCCGTTTTTCAATTGTTAGTTTGTCAATTGATAATGAACCATTTCAATGGATTTTCTCCTATTCATGTGTACTTACGTCGAAATTTCGCCTTTGTCAATGGCACATAAAGAAGAAATGCTTTTATCGGTCCCCGACAACATATCTGTGGCGTAGTTCAATAAAGCTTTAGACTAGATTATTTAGTCAATGTATGCATACTTGAGCATTTAAGGGAATTTTTCGAAAATTAGTCGGTAATTATCAGAGATTTATATAGAATTTATTGGATCTCTTAAAACATATTTAAGCAGATAATTAGCAATTCGATAATTACAAATTCTATTAAATTTTGAAGCGAAATTAGGAATTCCATGAAATACATTAATTTTATAGCATATCATTAACCTAATTCTTTGAAATTTTGAAGCTTAATTACATTTTAACAATAATATCTTAAAGATGGCTTTCGGTTTTATGCATAATTCATACTCATATCTGAATAATAACCTAACAATGTTTTATGTTAAAAATTTAAAGGAAAATATAGAATTGAAGGTCTTTAAGCATCGAAAATATTTATGAAAAATCTAAAAATATAAACTTTTCAGGGAATTTCTATTATTTGTGAATAAAATTTTCCATTAACACAAATTATTTTATTAAGGACGCAATTTACGAAAATGAAACTATATTTTATATATCTGTCAATGTCTTTTGTACTTACTTTCCTGTTATACTATCGATCTAGATGACTATACATTCAACTAGTGGCGTAGCTGGGCGGTGCGGCAGGGACGGACTGCCCCGGGGCAGGGGCGGCAATTTTCATACTCGGCCGCCCCGGGCGGCAAAGTCCCTAGCAACGCCACTGCATTCAACTACCCGAACTTGGTCCGAGAAATTATTTCTTGTACGTAACTAATTTTTATTCAAAAAACCTATTCGAATTGAGTGTCAATATTTTTGAATTATTAACAACCAATCGCTATGCACGGATATTGCTAGTTTTGTGATTAACAATACGTAACAATAATTTGCATTGAGTTAATTTGGACGGATTTCATTACCACGAGAAGATTTACACAACTAAATCATCATTCTATTCTCAATCGTCTTTCCCTGTATCTATAAAGTACCCATGTAAGCAAGTACTAAATGAAAGATCTGCGTTTTTTGGATTTGAATACACACCAATACAATTAAAAGTAAGTTGTACGTCGCTAATGGGATCCCAATATCTAAATCTATATTAAAGTTCAGAAATCATACCCCCACTTGATGGAGCCAGGGATTTTTTCTAATGAAACTTTTACAATTAATATTTTAAAATAAAGTTAATGTTATTATTCCAAATTATTAAACCGCATACACACAATCAGACGTTGGCAAATCAAATTCCGAAATGAAAAATGACACGGTGCACACTCGTCAATTTTCGTCAAAAAAGTGATCAAAATTAATTACTCTTATGACAATTTCTTAAAAAAATTTTTGGTTCGCATTTAAGATTAAATAGATTATAATGCACATTTGTTCTAATTTTAATTGAATTTCGGCTATAAATATAGAAGTTCTGGTAAAAAAACCAAAATGTGAAGAAATTTTCTGTTTAGTAAAATAAAAAGAAAATATTAAA
>JXOV01005151.1:0-13357 GCA_001014945.1 Clogmia albipunctata
TGCGGTAGGTTATTTAAACAATTCCCAACAATTACTTTTTATATTACATAAACTCCAACTCCAAACTATGTTCGAAAGGATTTTGGAATGACTTGTCTAATGTCTGATATTCTCAGAAGAGCAGTCATTTTGTATTAAGGTAAAAGAAATGGATAACAGCCGGCTGCCAAGGCGGTGCTAAGATTCCTAAGCTTAAAAAAATGTTCCTTTCAATTCCTGTAAGGAACATGGGGCGTCTCAACCTCAACCAACGGNGACATTCCAGTGACTATTTGTTTTCAGTGTATTATTAGTCAATTAATAGCACTTAGACCAGTTGAAAAAGGACTCAGTCGGTCCTACCCGTCCAGGGATCGAACCTTTGACTCCGAAGAGGCAGCAGGATGTGTTACCACATCGGCTACGAGGCGGGGTAGATCCGTAAGCTTGGATAGTAAATATAACTGAGTGGTGCAGCTAAGAGACTTGTTTATTTAAGTTGGAATGATCTAATACATGGCAGATTTAGTGTATATAGTTTGAACGATCTGGAATCTGACCTTAAGGAAGTACTTGCGGAGCAGGATCTTCAAAGGATTAGTCAGTCCAATTATTGCTCATTCTATAGACTTATTTTTACGAAAATCAAGTGTTTTTCAGCCAGTGTCATCTGTCATCAGCTAATCACATGCAATATTGGTTACCTATATTGAATGAAGTCTCTCAAAGTTTTATGCTAGACAATAAATGCCCTCTCTGTGATTTAGAACAGAAACACTTTGTAGTGGACTGCAGAGCTTAACCCGGAATAAACACCTTACCATTGGCTGTCATGTCACAGAAAGAATGGCAAAAATGCTTACGGTTCAAAACGAAACGGAGATGATGTCTGTGCGGAGTTTTCTGGTGGATGGTCTTGAAATGAGGTGACTTTTGACCTGGGTAAGAAAGTCCGTCTATTTTTTGATGTAGTAGAATGAGTAATGAAATTCGAAAAAATTACGGTCTGATCAGGTCTCGAACCGGGGCCCTCTTGAGTTGAATTCTGTGCAACGTTTTAACTATTATGCCATCCCGACTGGCTTCTACTGTATATGAAATTATTAAGATGTTCTTCTTTGAGTCAACTCGTATCTTTACTATAAAAAAGTTAGACACATAAGTTGTAAGGAAACTATTTGAAAACAGTAGCAAAAGCAAAATTCCATAAAATTTAATTATGAATGTAGTCATGTACGAAACCTTTTTAATGAAACTTTGTCCAGGGAGATGATAGCACAATAATTGGTCGCAATGCAGTTCCTGTTGGTAATATTCTTACTTCCTGTTAATTACAGGTTTAATAATTAATGTATTAAAATTGGCAGAATAAGAATGAACAAGAACAAGTTGGAGAAGGGAATTTAATGAGCGCAAATTTATAATAATTTAAACTTGAACAGTTCACACTATTAATCATGGCATCCCGTCTCCTCTACCTTTGGGAGTTGTTCTTCAATTAGCCTGGCGTCCTGGAGCAAAACGCTGACCCAGATTCAGTTCAAGTAGAGAACACTGTAAAAATGACTTCCTTGCTGCTCTATTTGCACTCTAGACTCTTGTCTGTGCTGTCTTCCATCCGTATCGCGCTTTTGTTATTTCCATCCCCGGAATGATGAACGGTCTCTGTCTTGAGGATGGTCTGGAAATTACGTTTTGTGTTGTGCTTTGAAGGCAACTCGCGTTTTTTTGCTTCAATCTACACGGACTTTAATTTTATTAATATTTAATGTAAATATTTGTTTAATTTATGGCTTCAATAAAATTCCAACAAATGGGGCTTTTATTGGACTGACAACTCGGGAGCTGCTCAGTCTGTCTGTCTCCCCAGCACTTGATTGGATATGAACAACGCCAGCGAATTTGCTCATACCATGATGCATAATATACACAAGTGCTCGTCTCTCTCTGTTTAGTCTTTTATTCGCACATGATTGCGAACAATCACCGCATTCTGGCATGACTTTGATGAATGGATCAAGTGCTCGCTGTCCGCGCGGTTCCATTCAAAGAGCTAAATTGCATGATTGATAAATAATTAGCCTTTGATTCAATTTACAGCAGCCGGGATTAACAATTTTAATTAGCCTTTGATCAAATGAACTCATTATTAATTCAAATTTCACCTAATTGGATCTTTCAGAGGTTTTTGTGCAAAATTTGTATACAAATCAAAATATGTTCTAAGTAAATTTCATTAGCATTTACATCATTTTAGCTTTATATTAAAAGTAATCATCTTATACTTGATACATCATTATACAAATTCAAAGGCAAAATTGAAAATGTAACTGTTTTTTAAAGAATTTTGTGAATTGTGAATAGTTAAATATCGATTTACAATATACACGTATATATGGCGAGCGATTTGGTGGTGTGGTGAGCTGTGCAGATCACTAGCTATGGGAGCATAAAGATTGGAGACCCCAAGAGATTAAAGACGAAGCACGATAATTATCCAGGATCTCAGATTCCAGGTCCTGGAATTGTTTATTATAATTTGAATCATAACAAATGCATTTATTTGAAATCTGCGTATTCAGAATTTAAATTATATTTTATTGGGAAATTGTGGCAGGCGCAGCTCTCAGTTTTTTCCTGGCCGTAAATAAATCAACAGTTAAATATCAAGAGCTCGTTTAATTTATATAAACACCATACTAGAAATTATGATTCAATTGATTAAGTCCCTTTTCAGGAACCATTTTCGATCGACATGACAATGATATTCGGTGAATGAAAAGGTAAAGTACTCTGGCGAAATTTCTTTTCCGTTAGTATAATATTTCGTTGCTCCTCCATTTAACATAAATTTTCTTTTCTTATCCTTAAGGAACTATAGAAACCGATGTAAAAATATATATTCTAGATTGATTTCATGCACATAAATGGATTTTTTACACATGAGGAAACTATACGATACTATAATGTTATCGTTTTTTAATTAAATTCGTTCCCAGAAACGCAGTCTGAAACTAGACCACATAGTTTTTAAAACATTTTTTAAACATCATTAAAATACATATATTTGATAAAAATGTCTTAAGTTATTCATAACAACAACAAACTTAGATAAGTGTTTTATTATTCTTTTGAAGTTCAACTACTCAAATTTAGTAATAATCATAAAAATATCATTTTGCACTCCCATTATCGAAACATACGGTTTTCGATATCCATTTGAGTTTCATAATGTTTCACTTTATGACACTCAATAAAAATTTTGTATTTTTTTCACTAGTCAAAAAAATGTCATCCATTCTATCCAACAAATATGTCTCAAAGTCAAAATTATTGGTCTCGGCTATGCCATAGGACCGTGATTATGTTGCAAATTAATTAACGTTTCCTGTTTTGAATAATAATATTTACCCTTTCAAAAATTATCTGCATATATATTTCACATATTACGTAGATATCAGAGATAAATCTGCTTAACTGTATTGTAAGTAAATTACAGTAAAAGCCTTATATTGCTTTAAATCGAAATTTATTTTAAATAAATTAAAGCAAACAAATGTTCTATGCAACAATAAAATAGGCATTTGCCAACACACATTTGACCAAGTAGTTAAGAGGAAACAAACTCTAGTTTGAATTCCAACCGTTAACGGTTACTTTACAATTTAAGATTTCACTTGATACATTTGTGAAACATGTCAATTTTTAAATTTTCCTTGTAAATTAAGAAATTTAATGTGAAATTGTAAAAATTTCAGTGCTTATGAGTAGAGTGCTAAAAACGTTATGTCCTGCTCGGGTGTAAACTCCTGTTTTATAACTCGAACTATCACTTTATACCCTTGTAGCACAAATAACTATTTTTTTTATGATTATGACTAAATTTTTGACTACATTATTTGTATAAAATAATTATTGAAATATGTGTATGTTGTACCATAATACAAATATTTTCAACAATTGCTTATTTATTTTATCTAATTAAAACAAATAAATATTTGATCAAATTTACTTTTATTTTCATTATTTATATTATTGAATTACTGTTTCGCTAATTTAAATTATACAATATTTTCAATAATCGTTATAAGAATTGGTGTTTTTTTCTTAAAACAAGTTGTACAATAAAGCAATTTCATTTTATGATTATAATCTCATTACAATGTATTGGATTTAAATAGATAAATTCCATCAGACTTCAATCGGCTTTGTTCACTTTATTCTTTATAAGTGGTTCTTAATCTTTATTCTCGAAATCTGTGTCTATTACTTTATTTTAATCAGATACTTAAATAAATCACTTTGGAACAAGTGCGCTTAACTAGGAGCTAGTTATAAATAAAATACAATCCATTACAAAGCCTGGCCTTGTTTCCGCACTTGCTGAAGCGATCATCACCACGCAAATCACAGAGAAATGGCATCAACTTTCCATTATCGCATCACTTTGTTGTGTGGATTCCAAATGGCAGATGAGAGAAGGAGAACGACCATGATGAGGAAAAGGAGGAGAGAAGTGGTGGTTCTGGAGTAGAACCGGAACAGAGTTCACATTAGGCATCGGATAGACCGTGGAACCGAGGCAATGCCAAATGGCAAGGCGAAAGGAAGAGAGAAGAATACGTCTTTTGCACAAATAATCGTCCCCATCCATCGCTGTCATCGTCTAGTTCATTATACCCCAGTAATTTCATTTGCTGCCGTCACAATTTCAACACACTACGCAATTGCCGGGTATAAAGACGAGATCCGTTCAGTTTAATAACTACTTATTTTAAATCATTTTGCCGATTGATTCGATTACAGAAGCCACTTATATGATGTGTTTATTTCAAGGGCAGAAAGAATTAATATTGACAGATCTTTATATTTTTAGATTAAATGATATAATAAAAATGAAGTAAAAAGTATTGTAGAATTTATTTTGTGCAATTCCGTATCGAAAAGTAGACTTTTCTGAACGCATATTGGTTCTGTAACGGTTTACTTTTCTGTACGAAGTGCTGATATAATTCAAAATTTGCACGCAAATTATCACCAATTTCATAAAATTACATATTGAAGTCATAATCAAATCTCTACACATAATTATTGAAATATTTTAAGTTGAGAATTTCGTTAAGAATTACTCCCATCTCACTCGTATAAACACACTATGTCTTTCCTGTCATCAATTTAATGAAATTACATGACATGTTGTCAAACCAAATTTATTATTAAAATATGAAAATTTCGTTGTGAACTGTTGTTCCACAACTTGCAAAAAAATCGTTAGAAATGTTTTTATTAGTAATTATCGATTAACTGCTATTTTTCAGAATTACCTAAAATAGCGTGTGATACACACATGAAATCGGTTATTACAGCACTCATTTACCAATTTTTACTCGCTGCGCTTAACAAAATAAATGGTAAACTCGTGCTGTAATAACCTTTATTTCACCACTTGCATCGAAATATACTATTTTTTTTAAGTTTTTAATAAATTGAAAGATGCAAACGATTATTACTATTCTTCACATTCTTAGATATTTCGAGCTTCAATCTCGACAAGTCTGCATTTAACTTAGCTTTTAAGGTGAGTAGGCCTTATCTAAATTTGGGGTTTTTGGGAAATTAGTTAGATATATATTCCATACTTTAAAATGGCGTAAGTAGTAAAATGTCTGTGAATTCCGAATAAAATTAATTTAAATTATTTTTTGTTAATCAAATTGTGAAAATATGAGTAAAAAGGACTTTTTATGTCGATTTGGTCTCTGTTTTCTAATTTCTTCTCTAAATTTCACATGGTGGACGCTTTTTAACAGAGCATCCTGCGGGAATGTTCGATTATAATCCTGCGAGCGGGAACATACGATAAACGAGGCTGAGAACTATTTGTTACAGAGGGAATTTTAGTTTCAGTATAAGGCAGGTTATGTTGATATCGTGATCTTGGCAATGTTCATATTATGAACAACGGCAGCAAGAACAGCTCTGGTCTGATGAGCTACTGTCTTGATGCCAAGTGGGAAACGGTAAAAAATCTAAAGACAAACAAAGTCAAAACTGGACGGGGCGCTGGTTTAAGTACTGTGTTCAAGTATCCTCGCATTAATGTATGTCCAGAGTCTAGAGGGATATGCAATTCACAAATCTAGACAATTGCTTTCCAGAAAGCTGACCCCAAGCAAAATTGAATAAAATAATAGTTAATAGTATTTATGACAACTGGATCTCTAATACATATCAATTTTCTGCAACAAAAAATATATGCTTATTATGCTGCAGCCTTTTTAACGAGAATACATAATTTTTAATAACAAACCTCTTTTAAATACATCAAAAATGAACGCATATAAACAAAATCTGCAGTAGAGGGTTAAAAATAACGCTTTCAGATTGTTCTTTTCTTCACATATAAAAAATTACTAAACTTAAATTCAATTTAGAAAGCTAACTCATTGTGAATAAAACTTCTAAATCTAAATATTGAAATTGATATTCCATATTAGGTAAGTGTGGTAATTTATTGCACTAAACGAATCATGAATTTTGCTGCTCCAATTTAAAATTGTGTGTAAAACAATAGCTTAGTAATTATAAAATGATGTGCGTGAGACTTTCTGGTGATGGGGTAGAGGAGGGAGTAACGGGGGAGAGAAAGGGGATGGCAGCAAAGCAAAATAATGAGCAACGGGGATTTACGAGCTAATGCAAATGTAGCAGAAAATGGGTTTCATTTAATTTGTCGATGAGGTCCGTAATGTTTCACGCCGTAATGCTCCATGTACACATGCTCCTCGGATTAGTTTACACAGCGATGAAACGGCAAAAATTTTATGTCCCTATTAATGGGGGATGGATTTAGAATCCGACTTTACAGCACAAGGGCTGCTGTTCGGTGTTTGTCCAAGCGCCATGTCTGCATTATAAAACAATATGTTGAACACGCTTGTTTGTGCTTTGTGGTCGTTTGCAGTCAGTCTTTCTCTCTCCCCTTTCAGCACAGCCACTTCATATTAATTACATTGTTGTTGCTGTTGTCCACAAACATAAACAATATTCTGGACCATCATCTTGAAGAGGAGAGCTATTGATTTCCCAAGTGGGGATTTGCTGAATGAATAATAATTGTCAGTTTACTTTTAACCTCTGCAAATTCACTTTTAGAGGCCATCGGTAATAGGATTTTGATGGGGTGTCCTTGGTTAAGGACAGTTATTAAATACAGTTATTTTTGCCATTAAGTGGTATCCATCAAAATCATAAAACTGTGCTGCTTCAGAGGCTGGTTGGTGATGATGACAAAAAGGTTGAAAGCTTATACAAAACTCAGGGCCATCTGGATAAATATTACAACATTCGGATGCTGAGAAAATGGAGACCTTGATAATAATACTATAAACATACTTCTTGATATATATTCTTGAAAGTATTAGGTTGTTTTGAAGGGAAATTTACGCTTGTAGAAAGACGATTTTGATTGGTTTAATGAAAATATGTATTGAAATGTCTATTTAAAATAAGGAGTGTTTTGGCGTTATTTTCGTCTTTTGTAAAGATGACATAAGACATCCATACAATCACATAGAGGACGACCCATTATACTTAAATCCCAAGCCTGTCTTCAAAATAACCAATTGAGGCCCGTACAACACCCTAAGTTCAATAATCAATTATAGAGAAGCTATTTATATGAGCGGATGATTCTATATAGAGGTTATTTTTTTGACAGGTTTTTGCCATCGAAACAGAACACATATACTACTAACAAAACTATCCCTTTCATAACTTTTATCTGTATCCGTTCATTGAACACCAGCAGAGTACTTGTATAAGAAAGATCCGGTTTTATAATCACTTCGACTCTTTGCATTCCATTCAAACATTGAAAACCCGTCTAAACTCGAACAAATAATGTTGACGACACTAGTTGTTTGAATATTGGGGATTGAGATATTATTTTTGTAAATGTATTTAAACAAATTGTTAATATTAGTTTATATAGGCAAATAAATTTTGGAAATAAATTAATCACCGCATTACTGGGATTTGATCACACGATTCCAATTTTGTGACGCGACTCTTAACCAACTATCATATAATTGGAGGCTGGATAGTGCCCCAATTGCTTATGGTAAGTTCTTAATACTATTGATGAAGGTCTACCACAGCACTTTGAAATCAAATCAGTAGAAACATTTTTGAAGAGGATGTTATGCTTTAAATATTGTTATTTCGGAGAAGAAAAAACAGTTACATACGTATATGTCCATTGGACCCTTGTGGGCATTAGTTCTTAAAGAACTGCGATACATGTATGTTAATACTTTATAAACAAAATTTGATTATGTCAAACATCACCAACCCAGCTTTTCAAAGTTAGTTTACAGAAAGTCATTGGACTTATTTTGCTTTCTAAACATTTTCTCAAGATCAATAAACACTTCTTTTTCCACTGTATCTGTTATGACATGAAGATCTGGTGCAGTAATTGAAAATGAATTTGACAATATTAAAATCTCAAATTATAATTTTAAAATGGAAATACTAGAACAATGATTATGATCACTTTAGGATTGACAAAGCGGAGTATGTACAATTTCTGTTTTGGCCAATCTTACTTCACTTTTAGGAAATCTATAAGAAGCACCAAATTTCTTTTATTTTGCTGAGGTGGTAATTTTAGGCGTCGACGAGTTCTTAGAGACCTAGAGCACATATTATAAATCTCTTCTTATCTCTTTCTTAAATAATGGCGTCAAAACTTAAAATATTATATTGGATAACCTTATATTTGTAAATAATATTCCACAAATATTAGGATAATACTGTTTAAATTGTATTTAAAACTTAACATATATTTACAGGTGTATGTAGGCAAATTACTACTATTTTTGATAAAGTAGCTAATTAAAACAAAGTGTCTATATTTAACTTTGCACTTAATCCATTAGAGGTTTTGTAATAAAGAGAAATAACGATAATTAACTTGGTGATGTTTTTATACTAGGCGTCTCCATTTGAATAAACTCTAGTGCCTTTAATGTGTATTTAATTCTATTCTTTACCCTTTTGACCCTCTATTAGCTGAATTGCTTGTTTGCCAACAGTAACAATAATTTACTATATACATTTACGAAAAGACGTCGAAACGACAAATTGTATGTTGTAACGCTTTGGTAATTACGGATCGATTTGCTGTGCTTGACAATTTGCTTTATTGTTCTTGGCAAGACATTGGCAATTATTATCATCCTAGAACACCCTACTTTGTATCCAATTCATGGTTGCATTAAAACGTAATAATGTCTGTTGCTGAAAGTGCACTCAAGACATGATTTAATTATCTATTGGTATCCTGCATTTTGCTACTTAGAGCAGACAGAGAAAGACAAAACTTGGCAAAACTGTTCAGCAAAGTTACAAAGCAAATATAAAATGATTTCTCAAAGTGTGTTTGACGTGGTTTGAATGAGGAACAGAACTCCTAATAAAATGTAACAATCCGAGATCAGGGTGAAAGGATATCTTAAAGTCCCAAAAGTGTCATAGTCTATTTGCTTAGATGTCTCCAGGCGGAAAATATTTACAAATCTGCCCTTTAAAAACTCGCATTCACCCTGAATTATTTCCAAATTTCATTTTTCAATATTTCTCCGGGAAAACCTTTTTTCCCTGCTCCTTCCATTTTCCACTCTAGTGAAAAACGAAGAACGATGGCCAGAGGGAAACGGACTTAAAGTGTATACACAATTTGTATCAATGTCCCAGTGCTTGAAATATTTATTTCCGGAGAAATATTACAGCTCAGATTTCATTCATTCACTCAATCTCATTCACTATGGATGCTTTATGTGTGTCTCTACTCCTCGTGCCGATTTGGAAGTACTGGAGAGGAGATTTGAACCTGTCAGGAACACAAATTCCAGTTATTTTACGGAGAGACGGCCATGAGCACGGATGTCTATTTTCGGTGCCATGGGGCTCAGTCAAGGGTGAAATTAAAGGGATTCTCTTTCCACGTCTAATCAAACTGAATCTGCCATGAAATGTCCGTAAAGCAGCAGCATCAGCAGGAGCCACTTGAACGGAACCTGGCCATTGCCACAGATTGTTTATTTAATCGGACCGTACGACTTGTTCAAAGCTCGGCTCAACGACGAGACCACCTCCTAATTGGGAATTCTCAGCCTCTCTCTCTCACTTCCTATCTTCATTTATTACCTGATTTTAAAATGCTGGTGTCCATTTGGAAAATTGAATCGACTTTAAAGGAAAGCATCTTTGATTTAATGTTCCTATTTCTCACCTCAATTGGTTCAACAGATTAATGAAGTTATCTAGTTAGGTAAGAGACATTGTGAAAAATTAAATAAAGTAAGAAAAATATAATTTTTATTTAAAAGCTATATTTGGTTAATATTTTTCAAGTTCTGATTTGTTTGAAGTTTCATAATAAGTTTTTTCACAAGTAAAATTTTAATTTTTAACCAGTGAAAGGCGCTATTTTATTCCTTTAACTTCATACTTTATTGATCCTGGTTGTGCAATCGGGATAACAGCAAAAATATTTTCAAATAAGCTTTTCGTGTATTTTAAAGACCATGGAATTATTTATTCGTTATTTATTCCTCGATTAAAAAGCTGATTTAGACTATTAGGACCCATATTATTATTAAGCAAGACAAAAAATTTAATGTTAGGTGCATATATAAAGAGATTATTATAAACATGGAAAAAACGCACTATACATTGGTAGTGGTCCTTCCTGGTCCTTCGACTGCTTTTACTTATTCCATTTTTGTTTCGAGAACGAATGTCTTAATCAGCAACAACCTGTCTTAAGTGCTGGTTTTCAGTCCATTAATTGCTTTTGGAGGAGAATCGACTTGATGCATGCGTTGAAAATCTTGATTTTTAAATTTCTTGATAGCTGTGATGATTTCCAAACGGGCCACAAAGGCTCCTTGAGCTTTAGCGATTCTTCTGGTTATATCTGCTGCGGCCCCACCATCTGTTGATAATATGCTGCTATATACTTCTTCAATAACCGTGTTTCCAATTTCGAAGATCTCAGTATTGCTAGTTTTTTTCCTGCTGTCTCCCACCGCCCCAGAAATGAAAGAAAAGCTAGCCGATTTACATAAACATGCAGGAGAAGTGGGCCTCTATATCAATACCAACAAAACTGAAGTGAAGTACGCAAAAAAAACTCGATCTCCAAAATTGCTTCTATCCAATCATCAACCAAATCCACTCTACTCCTTTACAAACCTTTGTAATTATGTTTTAAATATTATTGTAAATAATAATTCCTTGTAGGAAAACTGAATCAAAGCGAGGTGTGACGAACCTCAAATTCACTTTGCAAATAGTGGTCTTAAAAACGTCTAGTCTTATTGTGAGCTCACACTCCCTGGCCAGTTCTGATACTTATGAATCGGAAATTATTGGCCGATCTTCCAGATCATCCAGCCAACTTCTCTTGAGAATTCTACATCGCTCCATTAACAAAGAATCTTATGCACACAGGTTTCCATACTTTACAAGTTCATTTCAAACAACATTTTATTGATCATGTCACTTTGATTTAAGATTTCCTTCACTATGTAAAACTTCAACATAGTTCTTAAACGTCTTTGTTTTGAAATAGAAAATTTTACAATATTCTTAAAGCGATTCTTCAATGATATGTATTGTTATTCAAAAATTACTAAATTGAGAAGATCTAATATCTTTATCAAAGGACTTTCGTGTCCCCAGCTACACTACCTAGCAGTTATCGAGTTCTTCACAAAAAACCGTATGTTTATATTTAAATAGAAATACATATTAATTGAATCATAATTAATTTATATTCTTAAAGATCAAACAATACTATAAAATATTAGTTCTTGTCAAAACTTACTCATATAGATATTAATTGTCTTATAGTAAAATTTAATAAATTTCTTTTCGATGGATATTATAATTTTCAGTTGAATTTTATCTTATTATCTTTAAAATCCTACAATAAATTACATGCTCACAGGAATTCCAATTTTTATTGGTAAAAATAAAAACCATAAAAAGATGTATCATCATTCCATAAGGCGTTTCCACACGACACAAGAAAGCTTTCAGTCGATGATAAAACCCTCAAAACTTGCACGTCTATTTGTTTAGAGTAAAGTATTTATTTTTAATCCCTCTTAGCATCAAATGTGCTTTATGTCGTTATCTCTATGGGATCAATTTTCGTTTCAGTACCTCATTTCAAATGTACTCCTTGAGGAATTCTCTCGTTCTTTCCTATTTGAAATTAGGTACTTTGCATATACGCATCCTTTTCCCGAGAGTGGCATTGAATGTGCTTATCAGCAAGTCTTTTACACCTTTCTTACCCCTTTAGGCGTCGACGAGAAACCGCCGTCAAAATGATATTATTGCGGAATGTTCGTGGCAGAAGATTCAATCCGAATCGACAATTGATAAGGGCTTTAGCCTCTCCCTATAATCGAGCCCCTAATTAGGTGCTAACTGGATTGTCAGCTCTATCTGTGTCTAATTATGTTTGCGTTGCCGGATTGGAGGAATTAGCGATCATTATCTGGCCACCAATTTGCTATAAGCTAGGCGGCAAGTTTCTTTCATGTTTTTTCTATAGCCTACATTTGTTTAAATAATAAATAATCAGTGTGTAGTCAGGGCTACACACAACCAGAAACGTAATCAACGGAAATTATATAGGAAATTAAGATACTTAAGGACTAGTAATATCAACATTCAATTTATTGTAGTCTGTTTCGGGGCTCGCTTCGCCAAACATGAACCATTTATTTTTTTTGCCCCTAACTTTTCTCCAAAAGCAAAAGCGCTTGTACTTTTTCGTGCTTTTGCTGGTACTGGGGTGCTGTCCGACAAGTCAACGGACAATAGATGGAAGGAGAAAACTGGTAAATGATGATGAAATTTGGATGGGGTGGAATTATATTGTTCGGGCGAGTGGCCGAATACCAGATAATATTACCCCATATACCCCGTGAATGAATACAAGTTTTTGTGGCAGGCACAAGTATAAAAAGGATGATAAAGTACCCGGCCATCTTATAAATAAATTCCATTTGTGCAACACTAGACGGTGATATTAAATTTTTAAATGTGAAGCTTAAGAAAATTATTAAGATTTGAAATTCAAACGAGTTCTTTGTAACTTTAATGTTGTACTTTTTATTTCATTTAATAAAAGTTCATTAATCAAACTATAAACAATAATAAATATAATATAATATAACTACATTTTATCAGAATAAACAGTTAAAATATTAACATATTAGAACGACTTTGATCTGCATCGAATTCCAATACAATCAAAGATTTTTGTATGATAATATAATTATCATTCACATTA
>JXOV01005160.1:0-14649 GCA_001014945.1 Clogmia albipunctata
AGAAATCTATTAAATTTATATGGTCGTCAGTAGCGTGGCTTACCTGTACTTTACCAGTATTAACGATTTTTATTTGAAAAACCACCTATTGGAAATTTTTAAACCTCGCTTTGTGGCTATGAGTAGGAGAGAGATGCAAAATATTCGGCCATGAGTAAGAGAGACATGCAAAATTGTTCAAATTTTTATTTTAGAGCCTTAACAAAACTTTTTATTAAACACATATTTTTTTTGTGTACATTTATTTTAAAAATGCATGAAATTTTGTATAAAACACGGTCGATAAGCATTATTAAACACTTGGGCCTTCTTTAAGGAACTCGCTACGCTCGTGGCCTAAAACAACCCTTGTATTTAGTAATGACTTATCTTATCGACCTTGTTGTATAAATAACTGTTAACTTAACACTCGTAGGTCCATATTCCTTTGATTAATTAAGTATTAAAAGAGACTTTATTTATCAAGAAGTTTGAAGAAATTAAGTCTAAAGGAGTTAATTACAAGATAATGCTGATTAATTGTCATTAACCATTTGAGAATCAAAGCGGCTAAGAAAAGTTCCTTGTAATGGTTTCGTCGCTCGTTATGTGTTCCTTCTTAAAATTAACGTCGTCCATATCAATACCTTCTAATTTTTGCGTTAATAAATCAATAATTTTAGCACAGTATCGAAACGGATTCATCGTAACAGTTGCACAAGCCCTATTTTCAATTAAGCAAGTTCCAATCACACCATTTTCACAACAACTACGCGAAATATGCACTTAAAGGAAAGAGAGGCCATTAAATTACCATTCTTGGATTTTTCGAACTCAAAATGCTATAATTCTGCTTATGAACTAAGTTTCCTAGATAAAAATTGAAATTTTTATTCGAATTGGTCTTGTTAAATTCAGAAAAGGATAAAAGTCTTTGATGTCTCGCCATATGTTTATCATAAATCCAGAGAAATTATGTCTGTGCCAGCCTAGTTTGTTTAGAATAGCAAAGTTTTTTCGTCCAATCCTCTTCCAGACCTAATCCAATTCAGTACAAAAAAAAACTTAGAAAGAAAATAAGATGCAGTTCAGCTTTACCCAAAAATGTTTTAATAATAGAAAAAGGTCCATCAAACCATCGACCCAATTTTCAGTATGAATCCCATAAATTAAAAGGATTTGTTTTAGTGACGCCTGTAGTTCATCATCATGTTCATTTTTTTGATTATATGAGGACAATCTAAAAAGAAATAATTTTGCTGTTTTGTCTGATTTTCACTATTTTTTTCTATTAAGCAAAACAGCCTATTGCTAACAAAAAATCTTGTATACAGTAATTACTCAATTAAGTCATCTAATTTCTTTTTTTATAACGGTAAGACAAATTATATTAGCAAATGCAATGGTCTCTTTACGTTAATTCCTTGTTCACAACATATTCGAAATGAAGATACTATTTCAACGGCCCATAACTATTGATATTGCAATACATATATTCATTTTAAAACAGAAACAGTAAATTGATTTTTATTTATTAATATTTAATAAAAATTACTAAATTCTGAATAAAAGGCTAAAAATTTAAGAAAAAATATGTAAATTTTGATAAAGAGATTGAATTCAAATGTTAATTCTGCTACAGGGGTGTAAAATTTGCTTTTTTTTAAATCTAGGAAACGAGTGTGAAATACGAGCCGTTAGACAAATTTTTCATAGTATGATTTCCAGTTTCAAATTGCAGTAGAGATTTTCTTGGTTGCAATGTTAATAATAATAATAATATAATATACTGATTGCAATTGCAAAATGAATACTTCAATTTTTATTCTTATATTCTTTTTTTCAGTTGGCAACGTGAAAAGGCGTGCATTACGAACATCAGATCGATTCCAAAAAGCAATAATTTCTGATATTTATGTAATATAAATTAATTATTCTCCCTACTAAAATGTTGATAAAAGTATATAACATTATAATGTTGTTGATAGGGGTCAGGATGTCGTAATGGGTAACGCGTTGCACAGAATTCAATTCGAGCACTGTTCAGACCGTAATTTTTTTCTTTCGAATTTCATTACTTGTTTTCACTAACAACATTCTGTGATTAATATTTGTTTAAAATAAATTTGACAAAAAATAATACCCCGGCCTCAACTGTCGAACAGCCAGCATCGTGAATGCTGTTCGTTCGTCCAACCTATCTGGTCGAACGAAGCTTGGATGGAATGCACAGAATCGAAGAAATAAACCGGAACTTTCTAATACTAGTAATTTGCTGCTGTTCATTGAACGGATACAGGTGACCGTTATGAAAGGGATGGTCTTCTTAGTATTATGTGTGCTCTGTTTCGGTGAAAAAAAACCTGTCAATAAATAGGCTTTATAGAGAATCATTTGTTCATGGTGCACATCATAACAAATACTGATTCGTAAAAACATAATTGTCAATTGTAAAAGATAGGCAAATCAATAGATAGGTAATTTGATAACTTTGATTACCTAAAACCAATTGGTTAGGCCTAGACCGGTAACGGTTGTTTAGTCGTAGAAGAAGAATATTGTTGATATTCATTGAATTCAAATTTAGGAAATTATTGTATTGATAATGGTAATAATTGAATTGATAAAAGCGTCTGAAATGATTGTGAAATACTTTATTACCTGATACATTGGTACAACTTCAATCTTGTTTGTTTACACGTTTTACTGTCTTTTACACGATCTTTGCATGGAAACATACATTTTCGGCGCTTAGTTTAATAATCTTCACTGGATTCTTCATTTCAGAATCAGAAGCGAGCTTAGCAACAGTTAAATATTGAATATAAACTAAAACAAGACCATGAAAAATGTCCAATAGGAAACAAAACCGCCTCATCATCAGCTGAAAGTGAACAAAATCCGCCCCAATTAAAGAAAAGTGTCGGTCCAGTTTTTTTTATTACTTCTTATCATTTATTTACGCTGAATTAAATATTTATAATAATAGTATTATCCATTATAATAATTAAAATAATAATAAAAAAAAATTAAATTAGAATCGAAAGGTATATCCTTAAATGTAATAAACTTCGGATTTCTCTGCTTCATGTATGTGTGTTTTCTTGCATTTTTATTTCTCTTATTATTATTTTAAATATATATATTTTCGCATATAAAAGAAATTTCTGTGTTATTACATGTTTTTTCCTTATTAGAAGAACGCACAGACACATGTCGTGTGCTCTCTCATTTTATCTATGCCTCTATCAATGTGTTCTCTCGGCTGTTATCTTCGAATCTTGTTGGTTTTCTTTTACTATTATTATTTAATTACACTGCAAAGAATGATAAAATTATACATTTACATATGAATTACATTTCGATTTCTAATCCGTTCTCCGCCCAGTCGCCTCTCTTGTTCCTCACCTCTTCACCGATACATCAAACAACTAATCTATTGCAATTTTGTCGAAAATAATTGGAAAATATTTTTTTTATATAAAAAAAAAAACAATTAAGCTTGAAAACGCCAAACAAAAACAGAATAATTCTTTTAAAAAAGTATAATTGGAACGGTTTTATGGAATCTTTTCATTCCCATCAGCTTTTTGCATATTTTTTTTTTTATATATAGATATTTATATTTAGATTTTTTTTCATTAAATTTACACATAACTATATATAATTAAAATATATAAAAATGGTTCAGCTTTTCTCTCCAAAAAATTGTGTATGTTAAAATGTGAATTTAAAACCCCCAACATAGTAAACAGAGTTAAGTGTGTTTCCTGGTTGTCGACTTTGATCGCCGAATTTGTTTTTTTTTTTTCATTCAGGACTTTTGTTTTTGGTTGTTAAATCAAATATTCTTTTGCAGAAAAATAGAACTACAATCAATTTATTGAACTTAACAAAAAGTGCTGTCTGTCATTCTGCCTGAATGCGTATTTAATTTACTTTTAAAAAAAACTTTTATACTATAAGTCGCTTCCTTCTCATTTCATTTCTATCTGTAATTCCATCTAGTTGTCATTTGAATGAAGTTAATGTTTTTTATTGTATGAAAAATGTGTGTGTGTGGAAATCGCAATCAGAGGTGGCTGAAATCGGTTTTTAATAATTTATTGTTTTTTTAATGTAGCCCGCAATCATTTTCTGTTTCTGGTTTTTAAATGTTTCTTCTTTTTAATTAATTATTATTAATATTTTTGGAGGATGTTGTTGTTGTGTGGCTGTTCTCCTTCCTGATGGAGGCTGCTTCATCATCTCTTTCTTCCTCTATTCTCTATTTTTATTCTCCTCTTCTTCTTGTCTCTCCTTTCTCTTAATTCTTCTCCTCTTCTTTTTAGCGATTGGCGTTCTTCAGCTGGTTGGACAGCCAGTCCAAACCCTCGTACAGACCGTCTCCGCTTGTGGCGCACGTGGCCTGAATGTACCAGTTGCGATTCCTCAGCGAGTGTAATCCTAGCTTGTCTGTAATCTCTGCCGCATTCATTGCGTTCGGCAAATCCTGTTTGTTGGCGAATATCAGCAGCACGGCGTCTCTCAGTTCGTCCTCGGCCAACATTCGCATCAATTCCTCACGCGCCTCTCCAATACGCTCCCGATCATTACTGTCCACCACGAAAATCAGACCCTACAAATTAAACAACACATAATGGTTATTTATACAACAAGGTTGATAAGACATTATTAGACAATAGAATCTTTATGATTTTGATCAATTTTATGAAAATCTTTCGTAGAGGTTCCACTTTAATAATAAAAAAAGGACTAGTGCTATAAAATCGTCTTTGTAAGAAGAAAAACTAATACCGTAATATCCACTTTTTGTTACATACTATAATAAAGCAATTAACTATTATTGATTAATAACTGAAGTTTCCAAGAGAAATTCACACTTTCTTAATTTATACATCAAGTCATAAAATTAAAACAATTTAGTGTGTTAATTACTTATAAACCAGTTTTGACCAAATTGATATTTCGTGATCACAACTCAAATAAAACAATAATGAAATTGTAAAAATTGTTTTCATTGTCCAAAACATAGTGCTAATTTATTTAGTTTATAAAAATATCATAGTTCAATTTAGTGTTAAGTTTCATTAATAATTTTTGCAATGTGACGTGCCTTGCTTTTCATCACTCTGTTCAAGAAATTGAAGTTCACAAAAAGAAAAGCAAACAATTTTTAGACACATTTTTAAGGCTTGTCAGTCAGTAAATCCAACTTATTTTATAATAGATGTAGGTAAATTATATTGAAAGATTTATTACATATAATTTTATTTGTAAAATGTTTTGTCACATATTTTTTTCTGAAAAATTATTATTCTGGCCCACTACATTCAATTTTACTGATTTTGACTGACAAAGTCCCAAAAGGTGAGGCTTTGAATATTTCAAGATAAGTTTTGAAGAAAAGTAGCCATGTATTAAGACTTGACTTTTCATATTTAGTAGTTGAATTGCCAAATAGCTGTATGTTAGTCATGTGTGAACGATTTATTTATATTATTCCTACAATTTTACTTTAAAAAAGCCTTCAGTTCACACATTCCAAACAACTATTATTTTATCATTCAATAATGTAATAGTTATTTAAACAACGTTTGGGAAAAATGAACCATAATTAAACTCGAGTAGACTTCTAGAAAATGAATGAAATGAGTTTTCTAATAGATATGAGTGTTTAATTATGTGTTTTTCCAACCAGTTTCTTTAAAAGATTTTATACAATTCGCATATTTATTAGCTATTTTTCCGCGAAATATGAAGTAAAGAATAAGAAGACAACCCAATACTAAATTAAGGTCTAAACACATATAATCAAGGGAGGTACTTGTCAAGTACCTCCTTTTGGACTAAATATCACGACAACCTTGCACCATGCACTGTATCACTGATATGCCCGTGATAGCTCATCATTTAAACCACATTTAAAATCCATAATCAACATTTAAGAAGAATTTTACTGTTTGTCATTTAATGTGATTAATAAGTCATGGCCTACTTTATTATAGAGACATGAAAAACGTCAAAATATATATTTCATTTTACGCTACTACTTTTAAAAAATATAATTTTTAGTAGTTGAATTTTAGTACAAAGTACTAATTTCGGGTATTTACACGATTTGTAATTGTCTGCGGGTGTTGAATTATACTTTTTTTTCAACATTGTACGATTATAAAACAATTACTAGAGAAGCATTCGCTAAAATGTAAACATTTTTCAACAGAATTGTATAAAAAATAAAAAGAAAATGTATAACTAGAAAAATTCTATTTCTGATTAAAAAAACAAACAAAATTAGGATTTTATCTTGTAATTATTCCAGCAAAATTTCATATTGGTAAATAGTCAGTAAAATTAAATATTTTCAATATACCACACTTTTGGACAAAGTTGGGTTTTCTTCATAGATGTAAAATTATATTACATAGTTTTTCTTAGATTAGAAGAGACCAATACCAATCAGTATTCGATTCTAGTCGTATAGGTTTAAATACTATATTATCTAGTTGATTCGCTCTGAACGCCCTCAAAAGTATATAACACTTTCACACAATAGGAGAAACTAATCAATTTTACGAAACCCCCAATAAAAATGAGCAATTATAAATGCACTTATAAATTAAACATCTAATCACTAATGATTTTCGGACCAAATTGTGAATTTGATCAAACATATACTTCCATATATTTCCCTTCATAATCAATTTGAAACGTAATCACCAATAAAAATGTTCAAAAATTCAGATAAAAGTATTATATAAAGTTCGTGAAAAAAATAATAAGCACTTTTAATTTAAGATAATTAAATAAGTTAATTAAGTCAATGACCTTCAAATGCTCTTTTAGAAGATTCCATTTAGATTTTAGTACTGTCAGTAATTCATTATAACTTCATTATATAAACTAATAATAACCAAATATATAATGTTATTTTCTATTGAAAATGCTTTCAAAAGATCAATACAGCTCTTGTTTTTACCGAGACATCATCACACAAAAATAAATTGTTGATTAGCATGTATTAACTTCTTCGTCAAATAAGATTGTACGAATTTGTACGTGAATGTTTTTCAAAATAACCAAATAAATTCTCATCATTTAACTATAAGCCTTCCAAAAAAAAACTGAAATTCCTACATTCCATCACATAAGATTTAGAAGTTATATAAATTATATGAAAATAGAATGTCTTTTAAATTGAATTTTAAATTTGTAAACATAAATAAGTAGGTAATTTTAATTTCATTAATGTTTATTGATCTTAATGATTATAACTTAAATTCAATATAATAGTTATGTAAGGAAATTGTCAACTAATTTTTGTTTAATATAAGTAATGTTTTGTTGCACGACGAATGAGTTAAACAAATTTATGAATAATAAAGAAAAACTTTTACACATTTACAGCCATTTTTGGAATTTAACCACTAAACATTTTGGTATAGTAGGTTAAGTGCTGGTTCTACACTCGAGAATTATATTATTCATATATAAATAAGATATTCGTAACGATACATGATAAGGTTTCACTGAAAGTATGGTGGATAGCCATACGCCTCGTATATGGCCCTAGCTCTCCTGCTTAACGCAATGTCTGGCCATAATTAACTTGTTGCTATCGATAAAGTGTTGCAATATAAGGAATCCTTCAAAAGTATAATGGGATAGGATAAAGTGCTTATTAGACCCGCCATTCAGCACCGCACACTAAGGCAGTATAGATCTGGACGCTTTAGACGAGGGAATTATTGTTAGTTATATGTACAGTTAGATTAAACATTTAGCAAATTACAATTAAAAATTAGATATGACACGTCAATTCTTAATTCATGGCTATTTTTATTAAAGATAATTCTTAAAATAGAAAATCAAAGCCATCTTATTTTGAAATTTTTCTTATGGTTTTAACAGCCAGAATCATCAATATTGAATTTAGTATATCCAAATAAATAATTAATGATAATAAAAATCATTATTTATATGTATGATCATATATCAGATACGGTTATTTTAAAAATTCTTATATTTTATTGATAATGGCTCAGTATTCTATTTTAATATTCAATTCATAAACCATTATTCAATTAACATAATGTTTTTGATAAGAACAGAAAAATCAGTCCCGTCTTGAAACAATAGAGGTTCGTCCACCATGGTATGGTCTGGAGAACGCTTTGGATCATCATTAATTTCTGTTTCTTATTTAAAAACACATTTTGCTATAAAATTATTGTTTAACATCAAACTGATAACCTAACCAGTAATTAAATATTATAATTCTAGTAGCCTAGTAAGTTTATATAAAACAAAATGTACGTCAGCATAATTATGTACGAAAATCGAATAATGACACGTTATCAATCTCATTTTTATTATAAGTAAAAACTGTATTTTTCTTCAATTTCTTCAACAAAAAAAATCAATTGATCTACTCATTGATTAATCATTATCAATTTGATTTCATCACGAGTTAAAGAGAAACGTGATGACTACATGACTCATACTTTTGGCCAACATGAAGACCGCCAACACTACAAAATAATCATCGACGTGAAAAGAGCTACAAAAATTTTAATTTCATAACATTGATCAAAATTTCTATAAAAATCTCAGGACCACGTCCAAAACAAAACCAGAATCCAATTGAATTGAGAGATCACTGACATTGCCTACTTTGACCTTTTCGTGTCATTTCTCTTCAATTGAATTATGGCTTAATTTTGGTTTAGAGACTTTCTTCTTCCAATTAAATTGTTAATGAATTCGACACTCACTTGTGTATTTTGGAAGTAATGCCTCCAGAGCGGTCGAATCTTATCCTGGCCGCCCACATCCCAAACTGTGAAGCTAATATTCTTGTATTCTACCGTTTCGACGTTGAAACCTGGAATCAAACAAAAGTGTTGTGACATTAATCAATTATTTCATAGATTTTTGTTTTTTTCGTTCTATCTATGTTCACTACAATCATAAAAATAACAACATTATTGACCACCACATAGACAAATATGGCCACCTGATAAGAGACATAAACGCACAAAAAACTCATCGTTCTACTACTCACCAATTGTGGGAATCGTTGTTACAATTTCGCCTAATTTAAGTTTGTACAAAATTGTTGTTTTACCGGCCGCATCCAAACCCACCATCAATATCCGCATCTCCTTTTTGCCGAAAAGGCCTTTGAACAAATTCGCAAATACGTTTCCCATTTTGGCTCTGCCTTGTCTCTGCTCTTCCGCTTCTGAAACTCCTCTTTTATCTAACAGTTACACTTATGGTCACCCCGGTATCTAATTGCAACAACAGCCTGGAAGGTCCTTTATAACCTAAAAACAGTCAATTTGACAGAAGAGAGAGAAAAAAACAAAATTTAAAAACAATATTCTCAATCACAATAAAATCATCAACAAGGGCATAAAACAGATTAATCAGTCCCGTCTTGAAACAATAGAGGTTCGTCCACCACGGAATGGTCTGGAGAACGCTTTGGATCATCATGTATTTCTGTTTGTCGATAAAAATAACCGATTGGAGGCCATTTTCCAACTTTCGATAAGTGAAAAAAACAAAAGCGCTGGACCGAATAAAAGTGAAACAGGCAACACCACCACTGTGGGGGCCATTAAGCAGAGAAGAAATTCAATTGACAAAACTGAAGTAAAGCGTAATTCATTCGCAAAAAATCTCTCCAAATGATGGTCTTCTTTCCATAATTTTTTTGGGGAATTATTGCATGAGTCACCACTACACAAACCGCACATTCAACATCACACACACATACTACTTTAGGGGATGTGTAAAGAAAAAGGTGAGACAAGGATAAAAGTCGCGTTACGAAGCCGCTTTTTGCAAATTATGCACCTCAATTTAGTGCCTAGTCAACCCGAATGGTGGTAATCCAACAAGTGGCGACGTAATCTTCCCGATTTCGATCAAACAAAGAACCCGAAATACGTAATTCTTCAGATATTACAAGAACAAGTTGGTTGCCCCGTCTCTGTCGCACTATTGTACAATTTTCGACCACCTTTTTCCACCGTTTTATCACTAATCCGACTGCAGAATCGCATCCAAATGGCGCTTTACAGTCCCAGCTAGTTGGCAGCCTTCGCGGAAAAGTGCCACAGTCAGCAGAAATGGCACATTGCTGGCAAAGTCAACACCCAGCAGCGCGATTTGCAGAAACCGTGTTTTCGTCGGCAATCAACTTACACAGTCCACTCAAGGGCACTAAAACGCCTTCCTGGACACTAGCACTGGACGTTAACAAAACAGAAAATGAAAATACGGCTCATATACACTGGTAATCCGTGAAAATCGCGCAAGTTGAGTTGGCGTTTTTTCTAAAAAAATTTTGGAATGAATAAGAGAAAATAGAGCCGTCTCACTCCCACCCAGTTTGAAACGTGGATTTTAGTACAAGGTAAAGCGTACTCTAGCAGCAATTCCCCACACTACGCCGGTTTCACCATCTCTTTTTGGCGCACTTAAAATTCGATCTTCCGTCTAAATCTAGTTAGAACAACAACAATTTAAAACACATTTTTATCACAAAACAAGTAATTTCGATCTAATAACGGTACAAGCACAAAGAACAATGCTCACATTTCAAGTTCAAGTTAAACACTAGTGATTATACTTTAGTTTAAAATAAAATAAACAGTTTTTCGTAGAATTGAAAATCAAAGAGGTTCCAAAAGTGAATAAAATGGCCTATCCAAGCACTCCGTTTATAAATCACTCTCAAATTTACCCACTATTACCGCGTTATCCTGCTGTACAAGATGTAAGCAACTGCGTTATTTATACTAAATTATAAAATGTAAAAAGTTTATTCTGTTGTGTCAATTTTTCCAACTCGAAACTGTGTACTAAATAACTGCCATGTTTTCCTCAAGTTGTTCAACTAACCCCGCCATCTCGAATAAGTTTTGTAAATAAATTTAGTACGAAACATTTCGTGTCAAATCCAAATTGCGCGTATTTTGTCTTTAAATTCGAAATATTTTTTCTTTATAAAGTTTAAAAAAAAATAAATATCTATGACTTCACTCTTCTAAACCAATGATTAATTGATTAGAAAACTAAATTATATTCCAATTTCAGACTTGCGAATGGCTTTGCGAAACTCCCCTGGTTACAACAATTCGAGTAAATTTATTCCATTCGAACATGGAGACCGCAAAAAGAGAAATCAAAGCATCGTTTGCGGCAAAATATGGGCCGCAATTCAAATGTAAATTCCTTAAGCATAAATCGGTTCCTGAACTTTTGGGAATTGCGCCACTTTCCACTGTTTCGCCCATCAACGAAGACCTAAGGGAAGTCATTGTGGACTGTGACTGTGGGGCGAGTTTATTGAGAGGAGCTTCCATTTACGCCCCAGGAGTATTGGCTATGGAAAAGAAGTCCAAAGTAGGGGACAAAGTAAACGTTTTTATCGATTTGGATGGGCTCTGTTTGAAAGGAACCGACTTTTTCGAATCTGAAAATAAATTCTTTGTTGGAGAGGGGAAAATTGTGCAGGACCGAGAGCAGATATTTAAAGATAATGAAAAGCCTCAGGGAATCGCCGTGGATATGTACAGTGTAATCTCCAGAGTTCCTTCATTGAGCGATACCTGTTTGTCTTTAAAAAATGGAATGTTACAAAATTTGCCCTCAATTATTTGCAGCAAAATGTTGGAAATAAAAAAAGGAAACTATATTTTGGACATGTGCGCCTCTCCTGGCAATAAAACTACCCATTTACTCGAGCTTATACAAAAGAAACGGAACTTTGTTATTGCGATGGATAAAACTGAGCAAAAAACTGACATCATTAGGGATAAATGTGAGAAATTGGCTTATAAGAAATATAAAATTGTTACTTTTGATGCCAGAAACTGTGTCGATAAAACTCGGAATGGAATTGACCCATTAAAAGGTCCCCCTTTTGCTCTAAATTCAATTGCGAGGATCCTTTTGGACGCTCCTTGTAGCGCCATGGGGACTCGACCTCAGATACGAAACAAAATAACCGCTAAAATGATGCAATCGCATCCTAAGCTTCAGAAAAAATTACTTGCAAATGCAGTTGAAATCCTCCAACCTGGAGGCATTTTAATCTTCAGCACTTGCTCAATAACCACTGCAGAAAATGAAGAAGTTGTGGCCTGGGCTTTGAGGAAGTTCCCTAACATAGAACTCTGTGAAGTTGAAACTGACTTCGGAAGGGACGGAATTCAATCAGAAACTCTCTCGGAAGAAGACAGGAAAAAAGTTAGAAGATTTGGATTCCCAAAAGATGGCGAGATACATGAATTGCAGGACACGATCGGGTTCTTCATTGCCAAATTCTACAAACAATGCCCAGAAAACTATGTTGCGGAGGAATCTCTTAATTATGACAGTGATTAAAGTGGGTTTGGTATTAAAATCAAATTAAGAAGTACGAATTGAATTAAATTTTGTTATAAAAATGGAATTTGAATTTCTTTATATTTTATTACTCATATTAGTTAAATTTCTCTCACATAATCATTGGAATTGTACAAAATGGAAAACAGTATTTGCAAAGCAAAAATAATTGAATTTTTGATTGTTAATTTTCTTGTTATATAATATAATTGTTTTGAAATACAAATACTTGAAAAATCCAAATGTTATAGAAATCGGAAAAATAAATGAATAAAAATAACTATATAATTTAATTGGTGTTTATGAATAATCAAAATATATCGGTCTAATTGCAGTTTCCCACTTTTATAAAGAATGATTTGATTTTAAAACATTCAGTCTTCTGTTTTTATTTTACAATGAATTGGTTTATTTTGTCTATCGCTTTTGCATTAATTTATTATGGAGAGTCATCAAGGAAATCTAGAATCATCGGTGGATCAGAAGTTGAGATACAATCTGTTCCTTACATTGTTTCAATTCGTGTATTTCTAAGGAATAATAAAAGATCTCAATGTGGAGGAACGATCATCAGCAAAAGATCAATTTTAACCGCAGGACATTGTTGCTACAGGTGAGATATATAGATCTTAAAATAGATTAATGTGTGATAAATTTGCCTTTTTAATAATTTATATGAAAAATTACTTTGATTTTTTATTACTATTACAATTTTTAATTCAACGTATATTTAAGACGTGGTGATATAGGTTCGATATATGACTTATATCTTTGAGTAAAAAATATACATTAGAGCAAAGCATTTATTTAACATTTTTAGTGAAATATGATAAAGTAACTGTCTGTTAATCCCATATACTATGATTTTTCCAAATATCTTGAAAATTGTTCGATAAATAGCGGTTCAAATGGCGAATTCGGGGAATAAAGCCAAAAACGATTATTTTCTAAAAAGTATTTTTTTAAAAAATATGTACGATCAAAATTCAAAGCTTAAAAATATAGTTCATATTGCATCAATATTAAAAAAATATTTATAAATAAGCAACAGTTGAAGATTTTACCGCTTCTCAATTAGCGGGCCTTTTGACATGATCACTGATCAGGAATCAAATTTTCTCAACCAGACACCTTCACTGCAAAATTTGAGAAGCTATTAAATCTACAATTATTGGAATTTTTAATTTTTTTCTTCTGATTCGTACTTCTGAAAGTTATCTTTAACAAAAATTCCCTTTAATATTCCTATAAGGAACATAGGGAGTCTCAACTAACGAGTTTAGATTTTTCATGGCTATATGTTTTTCAGAATCTAGAACGATTGCAAACGGGTGTAGTCAATTCATCCATTTTATTTCTATATTAGCACCATAACCTTATAGTTCGCTTGGAATGTTTTTCGTCAAAGTTATAATTATCTATGTTAATTTTCTCAATTCTAAAGAATATAACTGTATTCCTGAAATTGGAAGAAGGAATTGCTTTTGTTCAGTTATACCAATTTTTGTTCGGAATGGGGTCAGTTCCAGTTATTCGCTTTACGCTTAAAAACCAACTAGAAAACACTCAAAATTAAATTTAAATTTCTTTAAAAATCAATTTGAGTTTTTGTGGTTGTTCATTGGAAAAATATCTAATTCTTTTCAAAATATTGGTTTTTCACCTCCAATTGAACTCTTTTTTTCAATAATAATAAACTAAACTGCTTTGGCATTGATCATTGTATATTACAAGTAGTGATGTGCAAAGTGGGTCTTTTGGCATACCCACGGGTATCCAGTACTTTCGCGGCGTTTATCGAATCAAAAGTATAGGGTAAAAAAATACACACTCACAGATATTAAAAAAATAACTTATCTATAAAAAAATACTACTTTTTCTAAAGATTTATCAGAATTTAGATCATACTTAAAGAGATTTTTTCAAAGTGATTCATAAAATGTATTAATTGAGATTTTATTAATTCATATTTAATTTAACAAATATTATATATAATAGAATCATAGAATATATAATAGAATCACAAATTAAAACTTGAACCAAATTGACAATGCAATATTTTTCTTTATAGAGAAAGAAACAAATATCNAAGAGATTTTTTCAAAGTGATTCATAAAATGTATTAATTGAGATTTTATTAATTCATATTTAATTTAACAAATATTATATATAATAGAATCATAGAATATATAATAGAATCACAAATTAAAACTTGAACCAAATTGACAATGCAATATTTTTCTTTATAGAGAAAGAAACAAATAT
>JXOV01005162.1:4345-38698 GCA_001014945.1 Clogmia albipunctata
GTTGAATGGGGTCATGCCGGGACCGCCCGACACCATCGGATAGGGGGGATAACCCGAGGGCATGTAGGGATTTTGATTGGGACCTGCCGAGGGCATTGCAGAGTTTGTGGCCAAGGGATAGGGTGGCATGTTGTTGAAGGAGGTCGGGTACGGTGGATACGAAGTGCGGTTATCTGTGGGATATGGCAAAGCACCTCCTCCAGAGGAATAAGCTGGAAATACAAACAGTTTAAAAACGACCTCCTCAAATTAATCACAATAATTTTACGATTAGCTGAAGGATAAGGCATCGGTTGTTTTGGTTTCGCAAAGACTGGCGGGTTATTCCCAAAAGTCACAATCATCACCTGGATCAGTCCTAACAAGTCGGATGAATTCTAAAAAAGGAATTAACGTCAATAAGAAAAAAAAAAAAGAAAGTGAGTCTTTTTTCTCATCTTACGGGTTGCCAATCGTGTAAATACGGCAAATAAACCTTTCCATTCTGGTCTACAAACATGGACACGTTGATCCTCATATCCGGAGTGGGCTCCACATAACACAGGGGAGCGTTATTGGGATGAGTATCCATCAGCCATATGCAAATGGGAATGTAATACGTATTATCTGGAAAGAAAGAGATTACAAGGTCAAAATAACATTTCTAATTAATCACTCTCCATTCTACGCACTTCTATAGTTGACTGGGATGGTGCCGTGCAGTTTAAAGAGGCTTTTTGTATCGCCATCGTTGAAAACTAAAACAATCAGATAATAAAATTATGAATCATCTTTGCATTTTTCTGGTTTTATCGGATCCATACCGAAACTCTCCACTTTATAGTTCAGCCTGTACATATTCAGGGCTCCAATGACGTCCTTTTTTGTCGCTTCATGGTATTGATACTGTAAAGAGGAGCAATTTAGTGATGAAATACAAATAAATAAAAAGGAAAACAAAGGGAGATTTTCAAACCTTCACTAAAAGTCTGTCGATGGCCTTTTTATCGTCATGTGTTACCATTGTGAAGGTAAACAAGTATAGTATCTAACGACAATAACAGATTCGCAATTCAGAGTCTCTGTCCGAATTAAAACGAGAAAAATAATAAATTTTTTACTCTAAGGGCAAAAGTTGGTGTTTTGCTTTCACTAAAACTGTACAGAGTCCATTTGGTTTAAGTAAACTAAGTTTAATAGTCTATGATCCAAAAATATATCTTTCCTTTGTACTCTTTCCTGTCATTTTTTAAGTTACAATGACTTTTAAACCTTTAACGCCCAGAAACGGTTTCAAAAGTCTTTTAACTTGAGAAAATGTTTCGTTTTTGTTTGAGGTCTAATTCAACCACGTTTTATTTTGATGACTAATGTAGTTTAACTTGCTAGTATAACTTAAACGTGATAAATTAATTAGTCTCTTTTAAAAATAGTAAATTGGCCAATAGTAATTATAACATAACCTTAAAACCTAGATTGTTAAAAAGTCTGCTAAAAACAATTAATTAACCTTCAACAAGATTTGTTGCGGATATTCGCATCCGAAAGTGCGGAACATTCGAATTCTTCGCCAGAGTTCCGGATGTATACATTCTGACCAATTAAGAACGTAAATTTCGCTTGGTAACCAGATCGGACAAAGTGGAAATATTATTTTTCATAAAATATAATAGGTCAGTTTCAATATTTGATTATTTAATATTTAATGAAGTTGTAAAAAATTACTTGTGTTGTTTTTGCAACAACAAAAAGGCATTTTGATATGATTTTTATATAAAAGGATATGAGTGTTGAAAAATTCACATATGGCTGCGAAGAAATTGACATCCGCAACATCCCTGAATACAATTAAAAAACTGTCATGCTAATAGATTTTTCGGATTCAATTTTTCGATATAAAGTCAACTCTCGATAATTCGAATTATCAAATGATATGAAATTTGTGAGAAAAAATATATAAAACTTTAAATTATTACTTTCAAGTGTTGGTCATTTATTATTTAATTGATATTCGATAGAAATGGCAAAGTTTAATAGGTATTTGTAGATGATGTTCCAATGTTGAGGTAGATCAGACAGGTGCGTGTGTTCAGAATGTAAGTCATTGGAGGTCAGCAGAGTGGATGTTCAGGAGTTAACTGAAACTGGTCGGAATTGACCTAATCGTGCATAGTGGAAGAGCGTCGAAATAAAAGATGTGCTCTCATTTAACGGCAAACGTCTGAACTGCGCAAAGTGGTCGCTGATTAGTTTACATTAGTAAAAAGCTTCGCGATGTTTTGGATTGAAAAAAGGCGGCTGAAGAATTCTGAATTAAACCGCCACAGGTACATTTGTGAGTTTTAAAACATTTTAAAATGGTGTGAAAAGAAACTTCCACAACCTGATACCCTGGTAGTTATTTTATAATCAAGAAATTAAAACAGAAATTGGGCCATATTTAAAAAAACTCTTATGTAAATAAATATGATTCGAGAAAAAATAAAAAAGAGAGAGTATACATATTTACGAGTATAATAAAAATCATATCACGTATTACTTAATTTTACGGTTGATTTGAGTTGTTATAATCATAAAATCAATTTTTTTAACATTAATTTATTTATTTATGTAATGTGTGATCTGAAAGCGTTTTTTATAATAATTAATTTGCATTTGTTTCCACGAGGAGTAGAAATTTTTTATGAATAATAAAAAACCAGTTCACACAAGTCTAACATACAAATATTTTTGTAATTCCACTACTTAATATTTTGCAAATTACAAATTAAATTGATGTGACACGCAAATTCATGTGTACTTTTCATCAAAATTGGGGATTTCTTATGGTTTTGACAGTTAGATTATCATAATTTGAAAATGAGCCAGAATAATTAAAGGCGTCTTGTATTTAACGCATTCCAATTCCAGTATTTGGGATTATGCGGTAAATTTTGCTTAAAATCGAATTGGGAAAGCTATTATAACAAATTGAGTAAATAAATAATGTTTGAAATGATGAATAAATCGATAAATATGTGAAATTTAAGTAGTCTTTTGCTTTTCAAAACAATGAAAAAAATATTTTTTTTTCACTCATTTCCTAAACTATTAGAGAATTCCAATTACTGAGATTGATGAAAAACTGAGACACTCACAAACGGAACTGCAAAAAAGCACAACACTATAAATAAAACAATCTTCATCGTTTAAATAACATGAATTTTTATTTGAATGTAGATAATTTTAAAATTAAATGTCAATCACTTGGAAATATTAAATAGTTTTACACAAACAGTTAAGACTATATAATAGTTTTTGTTTTATTTTGAACAATATATGTATTTACGAGAATAGGATTTATTAGATTTTAAAATTACAGACATCCATATGACTAGATATTTAGATACACATGGCCAGGAGTAGAAGTGGTTCCCATCCTGGATCCATTTCACAAATTTTTATTTGTTTTAATTTATCTTCTAAAATCGATACATTTTTATTCAAATTTTATGTAATACCGTTAAACTATCACAGTCTTGTCTATGCATAGTTACAAAATTGCTATCAATTATTGATGCGAGACAGGATAAATCTGGATTGGGGGGCAATTAATTACTTGAATAAATAAAAATCCTCTCAATGAAAAAATATTTTGGTGACTTTAAAAACAACAGAAAGAAACTAAATCGAGTAATTCAAGGGTGTTTAATTGGACATCGATGTTTAATGTAACAATTGGCGGGATACTTTTCTGGTTAAATACATTTACATTTATATATAATCGGTTCTCTATACTGATGATGGTTTTGCTTTTTAGCATTTTCGACCAAACACTAATGAGCAAAGATGAAGACTAATTTTGTTACACCTCTTTATATATTTTTACACTGAAGGATCTAATCATTTGTACACTTTTCTGGAATTTATTATGTACATATATTGTTTTAAATATCTTAAAGTAACAATAATTTATTATATTTACATTCAGATTTGGTGAGGAATCTTATGGAAATTCATTCTTCTCCAAAAAGTTAGGTAATACTATTATTGCTAACATACACTGATTTTAAAATATTGTATAATTTTAGTTGTAGTACATAATACAGCCTAGTGGCTTTTCATTGCATTTGCTTAAGCTAAATGTTATTAATTTACATTTACTAGATACTATCCACATTTACAGCTGATGTTCGTTATTAAGTGATAATTTTGTCCGTTGAATCAGTGAGATTTTATGCAATTTTATAAAGAATGTATCATATTGTAAGTAGTATTTGGGAGAAACAAAATAAATTTAAAAAATATAGTAGAAGGGTCCAGAACCCACAATTTGGAATGAGGTGTTTAATTTTTAATGAGATTATTGGAACAAATAATTCATTGAACAAAAGCAAATTACCGTTTTATTACTTTTATCGTTCCTAAATCTATGTAATTGAAGTTGTATGTTTCCTAAATTCAACTGGGATCGTATTTTGTGGACATATTTTATTCTCGATATTTTCAGGACTATTTTAATTTCTCTTACAATGCAAATGAGAAATAATTAGAAAAATAAACTTAATTAGACTAGAAAAGTGGTTGAAATTGATCCTGGTTGAGTGAACTGGCAACATTCGGGCTGGTGGCTGTTCTGCTGCACAGCCTGATTAGAGTGTCGTCGCCATTTAGAATCCGCCCGAGGAGGTTGATGGTCATGCGTAGTGGGGATAGGAGCCCAGATGCGGCGTTACGTGTGTTGGTGTGACGTGCCCCATCGAATGGGGTGGATAGAGATTCGTGGCCGGACTACCCCAGTTGCCCCACGAGGACGCTGATGGGAATATGGAAGCTAATCAACAAAATGAAAGAAAAAAAAAACGTTCATTCGTATTATACATTTAATTTGCATTCGTAAAAGACATTTTTCTATCCTACAAAAAACCCCCGATATGGAAATCGAGGACAATAATTTCCATTTCTGGAAATGCCGCCAATGATGGATGTTGTCGATGATAGTAGTATGGAAGAGTGGCTCTGGGTGATGAGGAAAGAGTGGAGAAGGAAGTGGGGACGGATGATTGGGGACCAGTTATGTATATACTCGGATTGGATAGGGAAGGAAGGGCGCAACGGAAAAATGGGAAATGTGCAGAAAGTAGGGGATTTCCGAGAATTTCCGTCGGGGTTGTTAAGATTTTTATTGGTTTTATATTAAGACGGAAGTTTTGACAAAATTCATTGAACGAAATTGTTCCTAAAGCTATTAGAACGGACGGACGGAGGAGGATGATGATGCTCACCTGAGGTCGAAGCCATGCCATGATGCGGGCTCATGAACGAGCTGAGTTTGCCTCCGTGATGATATGGCGCCATGAACAGGTCACTTTGGTACTTGTACGCAGGATCACTGGCAGCCGGCTGAGTTGCCGCCGCAAGCCCTTGAAAGTCAAACTTGTACGCGTACCGCTTTCCGTGGACCTTGGTCATGATGTTCTTATCGTAGTAGTATCTGTAATCAAAGGGCAGACAAATCCATATAAATTCATTATTATCGTCGTTAATCGTTAATTTGGCAGCAAAATTCGATTCCGATTCCGATTATTGGAACATCGTAGTGAGTCAGCCCTAACTGGGGTAAGTAATGGGCCAACACAATTACTCGATTATACCAAAATGCAGCTAATTTGTGCCAAAATAAATACAACATTCTTTTATCGACCAACCCCTGATTTTCCACCACCAGAATCCCAGCCAGAAGGGGATTAACTGAGCCGAGTCTTTTATCCGAGGATTTTAATTATCGATTCAGCCATCCGCCTGCTTTTCTATATCTGGACTCTCATTTTTGCCATACGGTGCAAAAACGCGATTTTTCTTCCGAATCGAATTACTTTCTTTCTGATTTTTGCTCAGTGATTTAATTTAAAACCAATCACCCAGGACTATTACTGGCAATTGAACGGCAAACAGGGAACAGAGAAACAATTTGCAGGGTTTGGCCAAAAGACGGCCGAAAACAATGAATATTAAACCGGAGAAATGTTCCATATGTTTTATTTTTTTCGTTGAGCAAAGGAATGGCACACAAAAGATATATAATTGGATGCGCATATTTCAATGAAAATGGGGCGTCGCTAAAATACACCCCTGCTGTGAAAAAGTTAACACCGTTTAACCCTTAATCGGCGCACAGCGAAAACAATTGAAATTCTATTTGCACCGCTTACAAAAAGAGAGAGAGTGAGAACACGATCAATCAGATTGTGTAAAATCAATTTGTTGAATTTGTAATACAGTGTGTGTTTGGGTTCGATTTGGCCAACTGGAAAGGGGTGGCAATGCATAAACGAGAATTTATTAGGAGGCAAAGTAGTCTAAACTCTCCCCAGAGACATGACACAACACAGGCATTTAAATGGTGGTTTCGGGTTAATAAAACATCAAATATGTATAAATATAAGGGGAAGTAAAGAAGTTTGCGGAACATGATATTTTTAGATAAAATATTAGTATAAAACTCATTTAACTTACTTGAAGAACTAGTTCTATGTTATTTTATAAATATTTGTTACTATTCGTTAAATCATTACTGGTTACAAGATCAAACACAATTTATAAATTAATTTAAATACAATAAATATAGATTTTAAAAAAATTAATAATAGATTAATCTGTACGAGTATTTCGGAAGTGTATCCATAAATTTAAACAAATATTTGATTATACATCATGCGGATTTAATATGTACTTTATCTACTTTATAATGACTAATTGATTGACGTCCATTATTCGTTTAAAAGAACCAAAATTCTTTTTTCTTCAAACATTGTAATTAACAAAAGAATTTAGAAAACGTTAATATATTTTAACAAAAAAAATTAATATGTAAGTTTATAAATAGTATCATTCGCCAACCTATTTACCTCCCCTAGTATTCATCTTTTGTGAAGCACGTCCAACAACAAGTTGTTAGAGTCAGGACATCATACGTATTGTGACAAAGGATGAATGGAGCGAAATCTGTGCGACAAGATTAGTCGTGCGTAAGATATGGGTTGTTGTTGGCTCGAATCCGAAAATCAAGGGGCGGCATTACAATCGCATTGATGTTATTCCAGAAATGTTTTAATATCCATAATAAAAGTTTAGAGTTGATTCTATGCCGTCAAAGCCCTGTCAAAGTTACCCGAATTTGTATTTTGGAATAAGTGAGAAATGTTGTTGAATACAAAGATGTGTTAATTCTATTGTGTGCGATTTGATAACGAGTGGTGTGTGGTTCTTGAGAATGGATTTTCACAACAATACAAGTTTCAAACATTTTCTCAAAGTTTTGGAATTCTTTGGAAGGCATTCAATTCAAGTTGCCAGAATTCTACGTAAATACAAGAGTGATATTACTATCCACAAGGGATGAATTAATGAAGATATAATTTTGTCAATATTTGCCCTGCTCTAAGGCAAATAGCATGAAATTGGCATCATGTCAGTTTGCCAAGTGATATTGGACTATTTATTTACTGTTCTGGTATAGAGGTTAAAGATGGTAATATGTTATAGAATTTAAATAAAATAATTGAAAAGTTTAACTTAGAATTACATGTAACCAAACTAATTAAAATAGTACTCTATATAATTGAATAATATTGTTGTTTTAAAGAGTAATAATAATTTTAAATCAATACAAATTTCAATATAATAATTAGAAAAAAGTTATTTAAAAAACAAGATCTTTAAAATAACGAACGTAGCGAATGTTTGAAAGAAGGCTGGCGTGTTAAAAAATGCTTATAGAACATTTTTTATACAATACGTTATGCAGTTTAAACGTACTAACACAAAATTAAAAAAAAATTGAATATACATGTATGTACAACTACAGGAATTAAAGTTTATAATTTTACACATTGGAGATTCTATTCGTGCATTTATTAGTAAGTAAATTAGAAGGTGTTTCAAGATTGATGTAAATAATTTTTAAAACCAAGAAGATGATATGATAATATAAAAACAGACTTCTATATATTTTTTTCAAAGTCCGCCACGGAGGTTAATAGTTATTTAAGCAACGTGTGGGAAAAATGAACCATAATTAAACTCGAGTAGAATTCTTCTAATAGATATAAGTGTTTAATTATGTATTTTTCCAACCAGTTTTTTACAAGATCTTATACAATTCGCATATTTATTAGCTATTTTGATGATGTATATATATATTTTGATAATATGATGCAATGAATAAAAACACAACCCAGTACTAAACTAAGGTCTAAAGACATAGAATTAAAGGAAGTACTTGTCAAGCGAATAGAGCTTAGGTCTGAATTTTTCAAAATATCACGACAACCTTGCACCATGCACTGTATCACTGATATGCCCGTGATAGCATTCATCATTTAAACGACATTTAAAAGCCAAAATCAACATTTAAAAAGAACTTTACTTTTTGTCATTTAATGTGAAAAAATTTAAATTGATTAATAAAGCATGGCCTACTTTATTATAGAGACATGAAAAACGTCATAATATATTTTCATTCTACGCTACTAAGATTAAAATTTATAATTTTTAGTAGTTGGTTTTTGATACAAAGTACTAACTTTGTGTATTTACATGATTTGTAATTGTATGTGGGTATTGAATTATACTTTATTCAACACTGTGCGACTAAGAAATTAACATTTTTCAACAGAATTGTATAAAAATAATTTATATTTTCCAAAGTGCTTAAAATAATATGAATGATGTTTTCATTTATTATATTATACGATAGTCCAAAAAAGTATTTTTAAAATCATAAGGATTAAATAAATCTTAATTTATTTATGACATTTGTTTTTAATCTGAATATTTAATTATTAAGAAAATATTCTCAGTTACATAAAGATTCTACAACAAAAATTATAAACCAATATATCAATCCTTATTTATAAATAATATATAAATAGACTTACCTTAACGCTCTGCTAAGCTTATCGTAATTCATATTTGGTTTAGATTTCCGTTCGCCCCACCGACGGGCCACTTCATCCGGGTCGGTAAGTTTGAATTCACCATTAGTTCCTTCCCACGTAATACAGCCAGCATTCGCGGAATCGCTCAGTAACTCCAATAGGAACTGCCACAGCTGAATTTGTCCAGACCCTGAAAATAACATTTAGAATTAATTATGGATGGAACCATATTTTCAATATATTTAAGTATGTATATAATATAAAAGGAGTTCTGATGATTTTATGACAAATAATAAAGAATATTTCAAAGAAGTTACAGATATATATGATTTTTAATTTTCTTCTTCTTCAAAAGTGTTTATTTAGAATTATTTAAGGTCTCCCATCTGTATAATCCCCATTTAGTTTGTCCTAATTTATAATAAATACAAACATGATGAAACACGTCAATCATCTTATCCCTGACCGGCGTCAATTAAAGCCGATTTTCCTGCATTTATCATCTCGCGTAACAACGGCAATTAATTTCCATTCGCTCATTAGAATAATGAGACTTTGCCATCCATTATTGCGCCCTTGCCCGTTCCTGCGGTGTCGTGGCTAATAAAAAATGTTTTACAAAATAGAAAATATCCGCCTATTCGAACCGGTAAACAATTTCGTGTTATTTTATGTGCACACTTACGCCATACCTCTGGATATTGGAGCAGGTACAGTTCACTAATGAATTCCTTTATTACGTGCACAGTCAAAACGATTAAGGCTCTCAACCGGGCACAACATTTCCATCACATTAATTTCTAGTGATTTTTTCTGCTTTCTTTTGATTTGGAAAATTGGCACTAATTCAGTTGTTGTGAAGAAGAAAAAAAGCTTAATGAGTGAAAAATCAATACCTAAGATTTTAATGGAGTTGTATCCCGTTTAAGAATTTTTCTTAGTTTAAAATGTTGGTATTATAAAAGCGAGTGATTTTATGAAGCCATTTAGATTAGCCTTAAACAATTATTGTATTACGGTGATATTAAAGCAGTTTTGATTTCATGGGACGGCGAAATAAATTGGCCTCGCTGCTGTGGGCTTCATTTTTACGGGGTAAGAATTTGTTTCGCTTTCGTCAGATAAAATCACAATTTTCCATTTAAACGAGAAACAGCCCCGCAAATAAATATGTATGTGCACAGTCGAACCCCACCGATTACATGGTGGAATAGTGGCCACGCGTATACATAGTTTGAAAGTGAAACAGAACAGAGTTACACGGCTCGGAATATTCTGGGCCATTTTTCCATTAATTTCACTCTAATACACGACCAAGACCGAACAAGTCGGTGTGTTATTTAATTTAATGTTTCTGGCTGGTGGAAATCGCATGCAAAGGCAAAGTATCACAGTCTTAGGTATATTATATTTCGGTGGAAAGTAAGAAATTAAAATTGAATGTTACAAACTCATACATGTGGAAATTGTTGCAAGACAAAGTAAAAGTATGGCTGGGCAAATGGAAAGAAATCAAATTGAATTTAATTTGACTATTTTCCAGAAACAGTGGAAAGTTTTAATAGAGAGGATAGATTTTTTGAAATATGGAAATAATTTCACCTCATCAAGATGGCCGATAACTTTAATGGCAGTCTACGACTGAAACATTGTTCGTTCATGGCAATTAACTGTTTAAGATTTCACCCTTCGATAAACAGATTTCTTTTACTACCCAAAAATTTAATATATGAATAAAGATTAAAATAATTATCAATCACACAATTTTATTCATTTAACTTTTAAAACACTTCTAAACGTGCATATGATCTTTAGTAAAAATAATTCAAATTTAATATAAATTTTATAAATTGTGGAGACCCCTGGTGTTTTAAAAGCTGTGGTTTGCAATTCAATATCGAAAAGTTAATTTTTTGTTTATTTGAATTTCGTAATGATACTTTTTCATTAGAAAAAAATACAGTCAACTCTCGGTAATTTGAAACTCGTGTGATTCTTAAAATATTACGAATTATTGAGAGTTCGAATTATCAAATGATTCCATTGCCACTTCTCAAAATGCTGAATAACTTTTTAAACAGAAAAGGCGCCTGAAGAGAACATAAAAATGAATTTATTAAATTCGAAATATAAAGGGATTTGGTAGGGAGCTCCTGAAAACTTTGAATTATTGAGAGATTGGAATTATCGAAAGTCGACTGTATTATCTTCAAAAAAATCAAAATTAAATAGGGATTTTTTTCACACTTTCATTAAAAAGCAGCTGATTTTACAACTTGTAGTTGAAACAACTATTTAACACTAATCCAATAAATTTTTAAATTTACCATTTATGTCTTTTAAGTCTTGTAGCAAAACAAGAAGAACAATTTAATATTTTACAAAAATTACTCAAAATTCTTTTTTTTATAATACAATGTAATTGGTTGTCCCTAAAGGCGTTTCATATGAAATATATCAACATATTATAAAGGATCTATTAAAGTTAATTAAATTTTATATTCGAATTAAGTTCTTCAATTCAAACTAAATTTACACTACCATAAAAACCATACCCATTACATAAATTACATTTAAGTACGTCAAGGAATGCATAAATGCAGAAAATAAACTGGCAAGGTGTGTTTTTAATTGAAATTTTCACGGGATAATAATTGTAAAAAAATGCATTAAAATGTCGCGGCATTTAATTACTGTTATAAAATGTAGGCAGAAAAATGTAATTACTACAATAAAATCCAGTTTTAAGTGTTTTAACACAATTTTCCGCGACTAAAATTCAAATTACATATTTCCTGAAAAGTCTGCACATGGAAAGAAATGCAGCCATAAAACGTCAACTTTGGTTACCGCGAATATTGTTGAATTTTTATTTCAATGTTTCTCAAATCAAGCGTTTTTTTTTTCATTTTTAATTATAACAGTAGTTAACTCAAAGGTAGACATTGAATTACTTTGCCAGTCGAGTAAGTTTTGTGCAATTTCTTTTAAAAAATCGGAAAATACCTATTTTATTTCTTAAATTTTGATAACATTTTTTGTTATAACTGCTATAGTATTTTGGAATAAAATCTATAAACAGCAACAACACACTGACAAAGCGACAACATTACCGCACTAGGGCGGCTAGGAATCATTATGCAGCACGTTAATGTTTTACATAACATAATAGCAGCATACGTTTATCCTTGATATCTCTAGAACCAAAAGAAGTTGGATATTCAAATTTACACACAGTATATCTTTTTACAGATTACAACTTTAGGTCAAACAGATTTGCAAATACTTGAATCAATTTTGCGAAATAGCGAAAAAAAACGAAAAACCGCAAATGCCGAATGGGTCAGCGTTATAGCCGCACTCCCATTTTCTCCGTTATGGGGCATTATATAAACAATCTATTGATGGGGGTAGTTAGACAATCCGAAACATATCCAGAATTGCGAAAATTTGGATCGCAATGTTATAGCAGGCCAGCAGTAGCTCACATTGAAAGTCTAAAACCCCCGGTTTCGAAAAATGAGAAAATAGTATGAAATTTGTTTGAATTCAAATAAAAAAATTATGGTTATCGAAAACTGTGCTCATTTTATATTGTGGATAATATGGGCACAATAAGACAGCTAATAAAGTCACAGCTACGAGTAATATTTTCTGACATAGCGGGTTCTTAGGCTATTACGCGACGTAGCTAACAAACGGCTCAATGTATCTTAGCCAAACCATATTAAAATAAAGAAAATTAAATTCCCTATAAACCGTTCATACATAGTTTTAATATTTTACTAGTGTTTATTCTATTTAGTTATAATTAATAGAATAACTTTACTTTTTATTTAAAATATTTATATATTATTTATCAATATGTACACTACAAATTTCATTTTAAAATAGATATCAATACTTTTGCTTTAGTAGAACCCACTTTGGCTTTCCATGTTATGCAAATTTCTGGGAAAATTAAGTTAAAAGACATATTAGCGAATGGACTTGTATGCACCGACTTGAACACTTAATTAAACGGATACGCGGAAAATCGGTCACGGCGATCTTGTTTTAACTTCCTTTGACACCCCTCTACCTTCCTCCTGACGTCCTTCTTTGATTACAACTTTGTTGGCGCTTTTCACGGTGGGGTATTGTATACTATTTCATTGGAGTTTCAGTGGAAAAATTACGGAATAAATGTAACCGGTTGTGGTTATTTAAATAATTTTGTGTAAAGGAAATAATAATTAATCAACGCGTTTCCCCGATTTTCTAATTTTCTTGTGGCACACATACACAATTATACAAACTATATAACTATATGCAAAAGGTGGTCAAGCCGTGCCAAAGGAAAGGAAAGAAAATTCAGAGTAGTCGAACCTCTTTCTCCTTCATTCATTCCAACACAATTCTTTCCGCTGAACTTTCAAGTTTCTATTTTGGGGGCTGCCATTTAATTTAATATGTATGCTTTGTTTATTTACACTGGTACATGAAAGTTTAATTTCCTAACATGATCGTTAAATTTGGCTATATGAAGTGTACGGAAAAATTGTGAACATTATCATAAAAGAGGAATTCATTTGCGTTCATGTTTGGCGGCAATATTTCTCTCGTCGGCGCCCGTCAAAGCGGTAAACGAAAAGGAAATTTTTAATTTATATGACAAAGTACGGATTTGTGTTTGTAAATTAATTCCTGTTTCACATTATGCTAAAAACAGCAACTACCGGGGATCCCGACTGCTACTTGTGGATCAAGCAGGATCCACCCAAACCCTTAGCGAGGGACGACGATCAATCATCGCATCATTATGCTGTCGAAATTAACGAGGGGCGAAGGCAGTTAATCGATTCAATGGCTCATAATAGCGTTCATAACTAAACATTGCGATTTGCTAAAGTCATTCGCATTAAAGAACATTTCTCTGAATGTGGAACTCGATTAACAGCGAAAATCTTGTGGAATATAATAATTTATTGACGGCTACCATATTCCAAAATGCCGTCAAGAGCAAGTGATGTGTATGGAAAAAAATAAAAAATTATTTATGATACTGATTGCTTAGATAATACGGCCAATTATTGGACATAAAAAGCGTCCATAATGGGGTTGAATTATTAAAATTAGAAAATCACATTTTGCACAAGTCATGGTAATTTGTAAAATCATTCCAGCTCCCGCCCCTGCCTTCCTTCCAACAATATTTATTATAAAAATGTGTATAGAAGCAATCTTTATGACGTATTCTCTGTTAGGGGGTGTGAAATTCATAAATAATGATATTCCTCCTTAATCGATCCATAGTCTATTAAATCCATATTTTAGCCGTCATCATCATCATCAATATTTTAGTAATTTTATATTAAATAACAACACTTAGAGTCGATTAAGAGAGAGAGAAGGACGATTGAATTAAATGCCATTGTTCATTTCATAATTTCCAACCCCTGACAATCAAGTGTGCATGAACTTTTGTTTTTAAAAATGTACTTACAGCACGTGTCGCTATTTTAAATTCAGCGGCATAATTAAAATTCAGGCCTCGTCGACTCTAGTGCAGCTTGTGCCAAAGGGTTCGAATTATCATTTTGACACATGGCTGATATTATCACACCTTATCAGAGGCCAAAAAATCGGAAAAGTTAAGTGGAAAACAAAACAGCGACTCTTGTATATTTTATTTCGGCATAATAAAATGTAAAATTGCGTGATTCGGTTTGACTTTTGGGATTGCTGGCGATGGCCGATCGACCTCCTGGATGCGTGCCTTAAATTTGTCCATTACAAATGTATTTGCCTTTGGCGTGGCACAGAGCGCTGGCTCGGTAATTATATGGACCCTCCACGTTAATTGATATTACCGAAAAGGTGAAAATTTAATTATAATGGAAGCCGGTGGCGGCAAAATTCATTCTGATTTTCGATTTCTTGCGCGGTGATTAATGCGAATTTTGCAGTCGGCGGCTTTAAAACTAAGCGCACCGCCGAGGGCAGCTGGTTAAGGGTGAATTAAATTTGAATGTGTAATTATTAGTCTCTTTCTCACTCACCTGAACTCGCTAATCTACTGCTGGTCGGGCCAAACATTTGATATGGATCTGAAACGAAAAATGAAATCATTTCGAATAAATGCATTTAATGGGCTGCAACTGTAAATAAAGTGTGTAATACACCCTTGCCTCTACCATAAAATATGTATTTCAAAAGTGGCAAAAATTACCCCATATTTGAGTGTTGAGCACTGCTCCGCACCAGTCCTACTTACGAGGACCATGAGGCGCACTCTCAACACAGCTCCTCGCAAATCCAAACCATTAAAAATCCATCATCGTCGTCGTCAACTCAGAAAACTCAAAAACTAAATTACCGTCAATTGAGGGCTTTAAAGTGCACGGTACAAAACAAAATTAAAATACGGCTAAACCCTTCGCCTCTCCACGATGTTGATGGTTGGCGGGTGACGTTCTTCAAATTTATTTGCAACACTTTCCACGGAAGAGTATGTGCACACATTCTTCAGACTTGTGCAAATACCGAACGTGGCTGTCAAAGTTTTAGAAGCGTTTATGTGCAAGTTTTTTTTCTTTTCAAGATAGGGATATTTATAGGGTGCGTCACAAATTTGTGAAATAAATTTAAATTAAAACTAGGACTTTGAATACCTAAACTATGAGATATCAGTATCGTTGAAAGTGAAAAATATTTACTTCATTTATATTAGAATTATATTAGAACGTGTTTTGGAAGATACTAGATGCATATACTGCTGACAGTATAAATTATAAAATTGTTTAATTTTTTTTTATACAATTCTGTTGAATAATGTCTACATTTTAGTAGCCAATGCTTCCTCTAGAAATTGTTTTATAATCGTACAGTGTTAAATAAAGTATAATTCAATACCCGCAGATAATTATAAATCATGTAAATACACTATTTCGCGAAAAAATAGCTAATATATTTATATTGTATAAAATATGGCAAAAAACTAGTTGGAAAACCCATTATTAAACACTTGTATCTATTAGAAAATCTGTCTCGTGGCCGATGTTGTAACGCATCCGGCTGCCTCTTCGGAGTCAAGGGTTCGATCCCTGGGTGGGTAGGATTGACTGAGGTCTAGATGCTATTAATTGATTAATAATACACCGAAAACAAATAGTCACCGAAATGTCGAAAACCCGTTGGTTGAGGTTGAGACCCCCCATGTTTCTTACAGGAATTGAAAGGGAAAATTTATTTATCTATTTAAAAACTCATTTTATTCATTTTCTAGAACTCGAGTTAAATTATGGTTAATTTTTCCTACACGTTGTTTAAATAACTATAATTTGTTTAAAATCGAAATAATAAATTATACAAGAAAGATAAACTTAAATCCTACATTTAAACGTTATTTCGAATATTGCTGTTGTACCCTGTACAGAGCAAATGGTTTCAATTGAATTGGCATCTAATGAGAGCCTCCTTAAAGCGTCCTCGTCGCCGCTATTCAAATTCGTCCCACTTTCGGGCTCTGAATAAGATACATTTCGAGGTTTAATAAAATACAAATCGATTTGTTTGCTCTTGAGTCATGAGGGCGTTTGGGGTTGATTTCAATGGATAAATATAGTTCATTCAACGTCAAAGAGTGGTGAGAGCACCCTTACAGACCGATTTGAACGAATTATCGCAGTACTTTGACCAAAAATAAATTTATTGTACGAAATAAATTTTGTTTTCGCTTTTTATTTCAACAATCAATTGTTTTTGGTTTATTGTTTTAATTAAAGGGGATCATAAAGCACTCAAGCAGTGGCACATGCATAATTCAACTATTCCAAGAACAGCACCCCGAGTGGATGGATAGTAGTTGGGCATTTTATTATAACGGGGCAGAGAGATTTGAAGAACGTTCTATTAAAACAAACATAAATCTAATAATGGTAATTATATCGCAATTTAACGAATAAAACCATTATACTTATTATGATATTTTGGTAATGAGTATGAAACAATGCCTACACCAAAAAATTTATTGCCCGAAAATAAAAGCGTCGTTATCAGAAATGCAAATTTCCCGTTATGGATCCGTACAGTGAGGAATAATTGCAATTCTCGTAATTTTCTTCTCTATTCTCGTCTCATTCCACCCAATCGCTGGAAATTTATTCCTTGACAATCCGATTGTTGGGTCTCGGTCAAATGTTATCGTCACGCCATTAGTGAATTGCTAAATTATGTTGATTTTATTACATCGACAGGTATAATTAAACGATTCAATTTTAGGTTAGCCGCTCCTAGGTGTGGTTTTTATTGATTCAACTTAAGCCTGTTATTATTACTATTTGATTTCTTAAATAAAAAACCATAGTATCAATTTGACCTTCCATTTATTTTTAAAGCTATTAGCCGATTAGCTTTTCTCAGCACTATTAAATCCACGTCACTACAGGACTCTTTGGAGAGAATTTGATTTAAACAAAGATTTGAATTAAAGCCAATAATTTAATACTTATTAATGATTTTTAATAAAATATTATTTTCATCTAAAATATTATTTATCATAAATGACTGACTGGACTTTGATTCAAGTAATAGTTTAGCCAAATAAGGCTAACAAGACGTTGGAAAATCAATGAATTGAAAATTGGCCAAATCGAATCAACCCCGAAGTTCTTTCTTTACATTTGACGCCGATTTGGTTTGGGTGCGAGATGGACATTTAATACTGGGTTTGAAAGATGGACTTTTGTTTGGACACGGTAAACATTGCCAAATGGAACATACAGTCGGTCAGTGAGGGAGGAAGCCGAAAAATCGGTCAGTCTTCGCCATTCGAGGACGCCGTGGATCAGTTAGTCAGTGCCTGCTCTGGGACCAGACCAGTGTCCGATCATGTAGAAAATGCTCAATCAAATGCTGTTTATTAGTTTTGCAGCTCTTTCTCCGTCATTTATTACATAGTCCAATATTTGTAGACGGAGCTCAATAATACCGTAAATCAAACACACAATGATTATTGGACTGGATTCAATTTCGCACGATGGGTGCAAATGGAAAAACATATTGTTAAACACAGTGCGAAAATAGTTTATACATCTTTCAATATCCTAAGATAATGGATTTGAAATTTTCCATCAGGTACTAATATATTTTTAATTGAAAAACTAAGATTATATAATGACTGAAATTAAAATATATTCTTTAATTATATATAGATTTTAATTGTTTTCCCCTACATAGTGAAAAAGAGAAGAAAATTTCCACTATTGCAAAATGTTTTGCGTTCATAAAACAGCTAAGTATTCAATGTGGGATTGCAAAAACAGCCATCTTTATGTCATAGAAGCATAACAACTATTTTTTAGTTTCATTTACATAAAGATACAATTCAAATTTAATATAATGATAATATGAATAAATTTCGTAGATTTATGTTTTCCCAATAATAGGGAAATCATTGTATTAAAACACATATTATTTATATGTAGGGGAAGTATGTACAAAATGGCATGGTGTTTTGTTTTTGGATCATAATAATTCTTTATGGGTATCACACAACAACGCCATATTATACAGTAATCATGTTTGGTTATCTATTTATTAAAATTTATGTCCAATTGTTGCAAAAAATGAGCAGAAACAAAATTAAACAGCTTTAAACTTAAGTCGCCGAAAACCATATGGACAAAATGGCATACCTCTAAATTTGATGTAATTATTGCCATAATAATTTTACCCATATGTCATATTGAAAGAAAAAAAAATTTTAAAAAAATATAAATAGTATTCTATTTCTAGAAAATCTTGTTTTAAGACAAAGATGAATCCTTAAGGGATAAAATAAGCACCAGGATAATATGTAAATTAGCGAAACTCTTCCAGTATGTTCAATTGAACAAAATGTAAATAAAAACTCATTTCGCTGAAAAAACTTCTGAGAGCTCGGACACTTATACGCATGGACTGAATGCGTTCAAATTTTGGCAGGATAGCCAAAGCCGTTTAGGTTATAATATAGTTCAGTCAGATGCGAGTTAAAACAACCCAAATCCAGAAACATCCCCTATGCCATTTTGTCATTTTGTATTTTGTACATATTTCCCCTATTTGTAAATAGCTATTTTATTTTAAACTATATTCAATGCGAAAAATAAATTAGAATCAGTTTAAATTATAAACGTTGTATCGCAGGTAAATCCAAAATATTTTCAAAAAAAGTACTCATAAATTTATCAACATGTTCCTATGTGTATTTAAGTTTTTACCTGGTTGCCTGAGATGAGTGTGTGGATCAATTGATGTTTTCCCCACACTTACACTGCTCAACCCATTACAACTGTAGCCTGAAAAGGGAAAAAAGAACATTTTCAGTACAAATAATCATGTTCTACAAAATCGTTTTCTTTGTTGAATGTTGAATTAGGGGTGGGGGAGAAAAATGGAAAATATTTTCTCTGTGCGAAAATTGCAACTAATTTTCTTTGAAGTCTGATTCTAGGAGGACAAAACAGCGCAATCCAATTGTCTGAGTTAGCTTTGTGTGACTATTGATGGTTCAAGGATTCAGTACACAGAGAGAAAGAGAGAGAGTAGCGAAGGTAATTGGGCAGAAAGACCTGAATTATTTGCCTTTGGAAATTGGATTTGACAATGTATTTATATAGTTTGAGAAATAAATTGTAATTATTTGCCTATTTGCATAAATTAGCTCTTTTTCACTCATCCGTCTTTTTATCAGAGCAATTGACACAACTGCCGAAAATGAACTGGATAATCCCATTATGTGACTCGACGGGATTGATTGTTGAGGGAGTCGTGGTGGGAAGGGAGTGAGAAACAATCACGAGCGTTTTACTGTGTAACATCCTTTATCTATCAAACCGCCATGGCACATTCAATCAATTTTATTTGCGCGATTAATTGTCAGTGAAAATAACTATACAACAGAATAGTTGTACGGGGTAAAAAATGCTTATTCGCAATCAATATTTTGATTCGTTTACTGGCCATTATTCGGCCAAATGGATTCTGGAAATTGGGGATGGGGGAATAGTGGTGCGGTGGTGCAAACAGCATTAACGAAGCCACTTTCGTTGTGGATCACTAAACGCATTTTCGCTGAATGTCTGCGTTTATAGCCAATAAATTTAGCAGAAATTGTTTTAATTGGCGAAATTTGCATTTTGCTGTAATTTCAGCAGTGTAAACAAAATCAAATCTGCATCAAGTGGTATTCTCATATACGAGTATGTGTTGCGAAAACGGAATGATTTATTTTCCTGACGATTGCACTACCAATTAATGCGTTTTCCATGTAGCATTTTTTCGCCAGGAATTTGGAATTGGAATTTGTTTTTGCGAAATTCCGATCGGAAGTGTGAGAAAGTTAATTAAAGTCTGTGTTTTTTCAATTCAGATGTAGTAGTTTCGGTAATTGCCTTTTTTGTGCGCCAGACTATAGGCAAATAAAAGACGTCCTCATTATAACGTTGTTCTTGTTGATGATTCCAATGGGAGGCGGACTGTGAACATAAAAAGACCCTACTTTCAATTAATTCAAATCACACTCGCAGCGATAATTATCTCGCATTTAGGATAATCACTTTACACAAATCTGTACACAATCAAGAGATGGGGAGGAGAGGGAGGCAGACTGACTGACAGAGAACATAGAGACAAAGTGTGGAAATCTCGACAACTCGACCATTAACCGCATTTTGATGAAGTTGAGAACGTCGTCTAAACAAACACCCCTTCTAGTCACTGCTACTGGTGTTGTTGTTTGTGTATCCTCTCCTATCCTATCCTATTTTATCCACCCACTCCATCACCATCCCTCTGAAGTCTGATTATTTAATGGATATGATTTGGCTGCTTCAAAAGAGCAAGTGAAATGATTAAGCCTCTGGCGATTGTTTGCACAGTTATAAAATAAACACCACAAACATTTCTGCACAATAAAAATGTTGAACAACATAGGATATACCCATATATTCGTCTATCCAACATTATATGTATAGTCGAAATGGTTTTTGTAAGCCAATTTCCATCACTTTGGTCTGGTTGCTGATAATAGCGAGCAAGAGAAAAGTGTCTCTATGGGAGTGTGTGTGTGTCAATGCTTTTGGGATGAATGAATGAATGGAAGCGACACATCAGCTTACACAATCGAAATTATTAAATCAGAGGCGCTTCATTTTTGGTATGCCTTTGTAAATGGAAAATCAATTTTCGCCGTTTTTGTGCGAGCTAATTTGCACAGCACATCAGAGATCCTGATACGGTTAGTTGAGTGGAATGGAATGGCACCAGCAGGAGAATAAAAAGAGAGGAAGGGAGATTATGAGATGATGATTTTGTCAAGGAGGAGAATCGCCTTCGGGCGTAATTTGTAGCACCACCACCGCGCTTTGCTGAATTTCACAATATTTTCACACAAAACACACCCCGGGCACTCTCGACAATTCCAAGTTATGTCAAAGTTGTGCAAATATTATGCTAAAACTTGATTGCCAATAGTCTCTATATTGCCTTACCTTGTGACTGTGAAGAGGCGTGATTTCCCCACGACGACTTGTACGATGAATCTATAATTAAACAGAGGGATCAGTTGATTAAATAGTCCTTTATAAATGCGATATTTTAATAAAGTACCGAATAACATTGAAAAATTGCTGAAGCTCCCGGTGGATCTGCTCAAGTAGTCGGCTGAGCTTTTTATGTCCAACATTTTATATAAAAATTCTTGTAATCACTTTTAAACTATTCTAGAATATCGTCAGTTGCCATAGATTAAACCCACTTTTCCGTTGGACACCATTTTGAAAGCACGACACCTCCACCCAATCAATATATCCCCCTGCCCCTGATGGATGGCCTGTATATTGGGGTTGGGAAATGGCAGACAAGAATCGACTAATTTCGATGAATGAAAAGGAAATTTTTAACCACAAAATTGTTTTATAGCAACACTGTCCGCCGTCGAAGGGTCATGAAGTAACTCAGTCAGCCAGTGAGTTGGTTCTGCAGGACTGTGGGTACAACAGTCAGTACGTGTGTGTATATATAGCCGAGCGGAAGAGGAAAAGGAACGGGAAAGAGTGACAATCGGAACCGGTTACCGTTACCGGACACCTCTACTTCCGGCCTACTAAAATTCTAATGGCACACTTTCACTGTTTACACAGATTCCGACCGCAAATTTTATTATTTAGCACTGGTAGTCCACTGATAACACGAAATCCGTACAAATCTACAATTTTTCGATTAATTTGTAGATATCAGATGGATAACAATTTTTAAATTTCTCACTGATTTGATATGTTTTACAATAAAATTTAATTGTGCTTCATTTAAATTAATCTGTTTGATTAGAAATGTCTTAATTTTTATTTTGCATAAATATTTTCGAACTCGAATCTCGACCGTATGAATTATTGCCGTACGAATTGGAACTGACTGGCCTTAGAAAAGGCGACTCGGGTGAAAGCGGCGACAATTTGGTAGGGCGAGGTTTCCTGGCTCAGGATTCGAGGGTAACCAATCACAAAAATTGAAAAAGGTGGAGCTAGTGTCTCTGTATGTGTTTGCTAGGGGTTGATTCTCACACAACTACAAATGCACCCTCGTACCGATTTGATACAAGCACGATATAGGGGTTGGTGTGCATGCCACTGGGTGATTTACATAAGCAGGACGAGGAATATTATATTACAATTTCCTTATCCCTTCCTCTAACACAAATCACCAACAATGCGAATCGGATTATTTTTGTCAAACACTCGACTTGCGGATGTATTTATGTAACCGTTCTCGTCCTCCACCGGCTATATCACTTGGCTCGGCATTGATTTTAATGACAACGTATAGATGTACACCGAACGAATTAAGTGTGTTCGGCATCCTATACCCATTTGTTTGGGTTTGTCATCGACTCAAGGAAATATCTGGCTTTTCAGGAGGTATCAATGAATTTCATTGCCGATGCTAATTCTGTCTCGCTTTTCCAATTTAAATTCATATCGATCATTGACCACCTTCCGTCGGCAAATTGAGACAGAACTGAATCAATAGGTTTATCCCAAATTATGAACTTTGAGATTTATTGTTTGTTAATATTGGATACAAATAATTATTTGACATTCAAAAATTTAAAATAAACAATATAATGACGTTGGATAAGATGATTAACCTAAAAAATAAGACATGAAGTAAAAAAAGTGAGTAAAGTATTTATGAGCCCAAAATACAAATTGGTAAAATTGATATTCAAATATTTTGTGTAAATAAGTAAAGAAACTATTGTTGTAAAAATATTTATAAGCTATTATATATTTATAGTTTTTATTTTGACTTTTTAAAAATATTTCAACATAATTCCAGATTTTAAACTAATTAAAAAGTAGAAAACTTACCTTATTCAATTTTTTTTCTTATTGTTTCTATCATTTTTGCCAGATTTTATTGAAATTTAAATTTTATGGTATAGTTTTATACCTCAAATTTATAGTTCTATATGATATTAAAAAATAAACGGATATAATAATATGCTTATAATGTGCATCCTTCTTTGGAAATTGTGACCGGTTATATCGACATAAGCACAGGATGGGAGCAAATTCGCTCTCAGTCTTTCCATGATTGATTTTGAGTCTCACAGAAAGTAATCAATATTAAAATGTCACGCATTTAGTGAAAAATGAAAAAAATATTCATATTTTATGATTAATTTATTGCGTAAAATTATTGTTTTGAGTCTTTCTTTACATATTATTTTTTTTGGCTTTTTCATTGTTTTTAATTATGTTATTAATGTTAAAAGTATACCGTAAATATAATGATCTTCTCAGCTTTGAAAATATAATAAATCTTCTTAAGAATTTTCCGCTTCAATGGTATTATTTTACAAAGCTTAACAATTTTTATTTTGGTGCTTATGGTATCAAATTTATATTTACACACATTAGTTTCTGTAAGTAAAATTCAAACTCACCCATAATAGCTATTTAAACAACGTGGGGACAAATAGATGATAATTAAACACGGGTAAATTTGTAGAAAACGAATGAAAAGACTTTTTTGCACTCCCATATCGAAACATACGCTTTTCGATATCCATTTGAGTTTCGTAATGTTTCACTTTATGGCATACAGTGAAAAGAGTTTTTATTTCACTAGTGAAAAAAATGTCATAAGCTATCCAACAAATTTGTCTCAAAGTCAAAATTTAGTAGCCATTGTTGCCCTTAAACTACACAATATATTGGCCTCGGCTATGCCATGCGAGCGTGATTACGTTTCAAATTAATTACCGTTTCCTGTTTTANAAAAGAGTTTTTATTTCACTAGTGAAAAAAATGTCATAAGCTATCCAACAAATTTGTCTCAAAGTCAAAATTTAGTAGCCATTGTTGCCCTTAAACTACACAATATATTGGCCTCGGCTATGCCATGCGAGCGTGATTACGTTTCAAATTAATTACCGTTTCCTGTTTTAAAATTTTAATATTTACCGTTTCAACAGCCATCTGCATATAATTTGGCTATTTTTGTTCGATTTTATATAAAATATATGACCAAGTAGTTAAGAGAAATTCCATTCGTTAAAGGTAATTTTTCAAGTTAAGATTTCACTTGAAACTTTTGTGAAACATGTCAATTTTTTAATTTTCTTGTAAATAATGAAATTTAATGTGAAATTGTAAACATTCCAGTACTCATGAGTGGAGTGCAAAAACGTTATGTCCTGCTTGGATGTAAAGTCTTGTTTTTTTTTAACTGTTGACTTTACACCCAACTATTCTAAGAGTGTTTAAATATTTGATTTTTCAACCAGTTTTATACTAAATTTAATACAATTTGTATATTTATTAGCTATTTTTCGCGAAATATAGAGTAAAGAATAAGAAGACAACAAATTTAAAAAAATTCCCTTTCAATTCCTGTGAGGAACATGGGGAGTCTAAATCTCATTCAGATTTTTCATGGCTATTTGTTTTCGATGTATTTTTAGTCAGTTAAAAACACCTAGACAAGTTGAAAAAGGACCTAGTCAATCCTACCAGCCCAGGGATCGACCCAGGCAGCCGGATACGTTACCACCTCGGCTATGAGGCGGGTAATAAGAAGACAACCCTGTACTAAATTAAGTTCTAAAGACATACAATTAAAGAAACAATTTGTTAAGCGGATATAACTTTCGGTTTGAATTTTTCGATATCACACGAAAATAGAGCACCATGCACCACTGATATAACCGTTATAGTACTCGTCATTTAAACCACATTTAAAAACCAGAACCAACAATTTAAAAAAACTTTACTTTTTTTCATTTAATGTGAATTTTATAAAATTAAATTAATAAATATTAATTTAGTTATTATATTAATTAGTAAACTGTAAAAATATATTTTCCTTCCAAGTTACGAAGAACTCATTTTATAATTTTTAGAAGCTGAATTTTGATATAAGTAATAATTTTATGTATTTACACAATTTGTGATTGGCTGCGAGTATTGAACACAATAACTAATAACTAAACAATGTATAATTATGAGGAACTTTGTAAAGGAAACATTGGCTACTATAATGTGAACATTTTTCAGTAGAATTGTTATAATTATAAATTATTATTTATATAATAAATTATTATTTTAAATCGATTATTGAATATTATTTTTGAAAAGAATGGAGAATTAAAAATATTAATTATAATTAACAAAATATTTAACGATGATGATATATTTTTTTTTAACTTATTCTGATTATTTTAGCACTCATTTCCAAAAATTTAACAAATGTAGAATGAATAAATCATTGTACAATTTTTATCGACATTCTTTTAAAATACATATATTTCAGTATGAGAAATAAATCACAAATTATTGATTTAAAACTTTAAATAATATTTCGTTCCGAGTATTTTAAAGATTATAGTTTACTAATGTTAACAAATTCATGCTGAAATTGTAAAAAAATAGCTCACTATTTTTTATAATCATGATTTAAATTACTTTTAAACTTCGCTCTTCATATTATTGTTCTTTCAATAACACAACGTGGCGGTAACGCAATATTTTAATATTAGGCAAATAAATATTTATAAAACCCAAATAATTAAAATTAATAGTTGAAATAATACTAACAATTTTAAATTTTATATGTCAACCATATCCGGAAATATTATTGTAAAAAATTGCCACAAATCTATATTATAATAAGAGTTTATTAATTCAATGTTTCTTTAAAAAAATTTTATTAATCCCCTTTCAATCGAATTTAAAGCATTTTTTTCAACATTTATTTATTTTTATATGCAAATTTTCACAACTTATTCAACTATTCAAGAAAACAGCCAATCCAAATCAACTTTGTTTTCAAATTAAAATAACAGCACAAATAACAAATTTTTAAGGTTTTTTTTCTATAAAATAGACTATAAATGACACAATTAGAAAACAATAAAATGATTTGGAATTCCACCCTACTCATTAGAAATTACTGTGGAATAAATAAACACCCCACCCCGAATTAGACAGACATGTCGAACTGAAATGCGACTGATCCTAAAGTCAAAAGTATAATTGCATCGTCTACCTAAATGACAAACAGTGACTGCTCTTTTATTGACTCCTGAAAATGGTGAAATTACCGGCACGCTTAGGGGTTGACTCTCCCACGGTTTCGTTTCGCATTGTTCAATTTTGAATCACGGATAATTATTAGGTGGAATAGTTTCATTGTCGTTTGACACTGATGACATGCCTTTTAATTGGAGTGCTAAAAATTTGGAATTCCATTTGTTGCCCAGAGATATTTATTGCCCATGTTTTAGCTGATTTATGCAATATGGTTTCTGTCCAATGAACTTTGGTCCATGTGAAGACACTTCCCCCAAGTGTGTACAGAAACAGTGGAGGAAAAGCATCAAAACAAAATATAAATAAAGGCCAAATCAGGAATTTTATGGTGCGGAAAAGTAGCCAAAGGGAGCAGACCAGCGCTCATAAATGTACATTTAATTCATATTTTATTCATTCTGACATTTTTCCGAGTTTCTATCTACAGTCGAGCAGATTTTCCCGCTCGCTATTGGTCTTTTTCTTCCTACAACCATTTCGCACACACTCCGCGTGACTTCGCACCAGTCAGGGACCAGGACCAACATTGGAAAATCATTCTCATAATTATCACATTATTGTGCGTCCTCGAGAGTTGGAAGAAGTACGCGTTTTCCCTACGCAATTTATCATTCTCATCCCTTCACCCCCTGACAAACACCAGCTATTCTGGTCCCTTCAAACCGGTCCCGTTCACTCTCTCGCTCTTTGGGCTTTAAAAGTCAATGAAGTCAATTGTGTGATCGTGTGCCATCCTCAAATTGCCGCTCAAAACATATTTCACCAGTCAATAGTCTTTTAATTTATGGATAATTTATTGACAAAAAGCGACCCATTACTGGCTGTCGTTTATTTACATTAGCAATTAAGGGTGCCGCTTCTCCCACTTTCTCACACACAGGTCTCATTCAGAGATGATGACTTGTGCCTTTCAAATGCATTATCGACTATAATGAAATGTGTAGCTAATTTTTCGATAAATTTGACACATAGCTTATTTCAGGAGAAACGATTGAGGACACTCTAGGGACCTCCGCCGTAGAGGAGGGTTGATCTGGTGGGAATAAAAATTCCTCTTTGCACCCACTTGTTGCGTATGTGGAATCGCTGGCCGTGTTTGTTTTGATGCCGATTTTATCGGGCAGGGATTAGGTACTTGAATCAAGTACTAAACTACCCGATTAGTTGCAGATACGCTTTTGATGCTCTCTAATAGGATTAACTTTTCAAGTGGTGATGATAGGGTACTTCTTAATCACTATTTAATTGATCGTGTAGGGAAGGGAGTACGTGAGAACATTTTATCAGATAATACACTCGTAATGCAACTGTTTTGTTTATTACAAATAAACTACAATATTCATAATATTGTATTAATTTAACAATAATTTTTATTTTATTTTATTGTTATTATTGTATAAAATTATAAAAACTATTACAATTTTCGAACCGTACTCAGATCTGATGAGGTAACGCATCCTGCTGCCTCTTCGGAGGCCAAGGGTTCGATCCCTGGCCTGGTAGGATTGACTAGGTCCTTTTTCAACTGGTCTGGGTATTATTAATTGACTAATTATACACCGAAAACAAATAGTCATGAAAAGTCTGCTAGTTGAGATTAAGACTCCCCATGTTTCTTACAGGAATTGAAAGGGAATTTTTTTTATTACAATCTTCGAAAATCCTACAACAAGAAAACAACATATTTTCCTATTATTAATCCAAACCATTATTAACAACATCACAGGAATCGGTAATCCAATTTATCAATAATAATTTTAGGTTAATATGAATATATTGTGAATCATATTGATTTATGTGAATTTTTTAATTTAAAAGTACAGCACTCGCTTAATTTTTGGAAGATTTTCAAAAATCCGTTTTTTTTGTAAAATTATTCCAAATAATTATTTATTTTTTAATAGTTTGTTGGTGTCAAAAGGGGAAGTGATGCGAAGCAACTTGTTGCTAATAAGATAAAACTACTTATCTCTAGCCTCTCCTTCTCAAATTGTTATTCTGTACCTGTACGCGGTGGTACTACTAATCCTAGCAACTTGACTGAAAATTGGGTATCAACCCCAGTGAGACGTCTTGTGGGAGAGCAAAAGGCAATTGAATGTACAGTGATCCAGGGTACATTAGTATATGATGGCAGCGGAAGAACCCAACGAGTAGGGTCAACGGTGGCGTCAACAGCCCGAGTAAAATGGTCTACTGGTTCTGCAGCGCACTATGCTGGTAACATAGACGTTTAAGACACTCTACCCAAGAAACAGCAATTGCTACCCTATGATCCGAAAGGAGCGGCGTCTAGCTAAGGAAGCTTGATGAATAGTTTGTATATGGCGTTTTCGAATTTGTCAGAATTAATATTTCGGAGAAAAATTTAAAACAAAAGAAAATGAAATTTAATCTAAGAAAATTAGCAATATTTAGAAATCAACTTATTTATTAGTCGATTCTTTTGAATATTTTCAATTTTGTATTTTCTCAATCAGAATTAATCTACAAAGGCTAAAAATTATGTTTATCCATTCAATATCAAGAAAATAAATCACTTTTAATACACTTTACATTTTTTTCAAAAAAAATGTATGTTTCCATACATGAAATTTCTATATGTATTTATTAGTAAGTATGTAGTTTTGGATATTTAAAAAAATGTTTAAGCAATTTTTTGTTGGCTGTTTAAGACACTTACACGCTGGTCACACCGAAAAATCAGCTGGTTTACTGCTTGTGGACAATCCGCCCCCTTTTTAACATCCAATTTCCCAATTAACTGTTATGATTAGATAATGAAATTGCGTGTTTATGGTCTATGGTTTAATTGGTCATTTTATGCACTTTACAAACTTAAAATAGAGCAATTATTAACGGCACAATTACGGTTTGAAATTTAAGACGGTATCAGCAAGTACCGTTATGCCCGCTGATTTTTGAAGATAAAAAAAAATTTGGGATCCAATAAGACGGCGAGAAACGCAATAACCAAACTTCCCCTTCGTTCTCAGTAACCCTGAGACGCACATTTGTGAGATCGTATTATTATTATGATATTACAATATCACATTAGAAAGTACTAGTGCCTTGAATATAAAAATTCATGATCAGTTTTTCTAATTTATAATAAATTTTCTTTTTACACTTCTTTGATACTGAAATAATTTTTCGGACCGCTAGCTAAAACCAAATCGTATTCTTACGTCCGATTGTCCATTTATTGGTAACCTCTAATTTGAAGTTCAACAATGGTAGAAGCATTGCAAAGGGCAGAAGTGAACAATGTAAATATTGGTGTTCCTTAACACGCCACTTTTTACAGTTGATTCGCTAGCCGATTGAAGGGACTTTGGCAACAACAATTGGCTGGCATGGTATTTGACTTCGAGGAGCGGAATAATAATAGAGCGGGACAAAGTGCAATGTTTTCTTACAGCAGCACGTGAGTCCTAATGACGTATGAATGACGGCGAGTGTGTCCGCGCACGTGCCTCGAACATGAAAAAATTGATTGCGATAATTTCTACGAGACGTTTTGATTAAAAATCGCGATCATCGACTCGTTTTGAATGGCTGTGTGTTTTTTGTCTGACTATTTTACAGCAAACATATTGTCGCTTGGAAATTAATGGGGAAGAAGATAACGCGCCCAAAATAGAAGTTAATTTTTGTGTGGTTTTGGAGTATCGAATTTCATGTGACTTTTGAGGGTGACCATGGAAGAACTGTTAGTGATTTTATTGGGTCGGTCCTCATCTCGCACAAGTCACATCATTTGCTCTCGGGGTGATATACAATAATTTACTTATCAGAGGGGCAGAATGGAGGCGAATAAATCGGTGACAGGAAATAAAGTTATTCTGTACAGCATACAAAATGTATTCGGTGTAATTATTTTCCATATCTCGTCGACTCAATCCATTCAGTTTGCCTGTTCTCCTGAAGAACGTCTCTCCTCTTCTATTCTCGCCTCCATGTAATATAATCTGCGAAGATAGCGAATCGTCGTATTAAAATAAATTGAGCTGCTCCTGTTTTGCTTGCCTCCTCAGCTTGCCAGCTAGCTCAAAAACACACACACACAGGCAACGGTCCTGGGTGCAAAATTTTAATTAAATTTCTGAACAAAAACAAAACCTTCAGAAATCCCCGAGAGTTGTAAAATTGGGAAAGTTATTCATGTTCCAAATGAATTCCCACAAACAGAGGCGTAAAATTTTGTGGAACGGGAACAGGGCTGAGCTGAATCGCTTTAAGCTCCAATTTAATTAAAAACGAGCTATAAACGTAACTCGAGCCGAGCTTACTGCACAAACATTGGCCAATTCGACATTCATATACATTTATGTATATATTTTATTGTACATTCGCCAAAAGAGTCAACGTATAAAATGTGAAACTTTTCCAATTTCGAAAGAATTTAATTATATTCCTCTCGCAAATAATTTTCCACCCAGAAAGATAAAACAGTGAAATTGTGGGGGCGACAGCCACCGCCGCATAATCTCTATCCATCCCACCTCTGGTGCCTTCCCTCTTTGAATGGCTTTTATGGCTTTACTTTATGCAAGAATAATAAACAATACAAGAATTCAAACGACAACAAAATAATGGAGGAAAAGAAAACAATCGCTGGCAAATAATAAAAAAGAAGAGAAAAACTTTTTCTCGCTTCTCCATTTCGCCACTTTGTATTTTTGTTTTCGAAGCCCCCTCCTCGCTACCTCCCTCCCGCTTTCAGCGCAACAGAGGTGGTGGATTTGAAAAAGCTCTGCTTTTGAATGAATCGTCGCTCCCGAATAAAGGATCTCTGCACATGTGTTGGTACTGCACAGAGTTCCACTACTACTGCACACAGAGTGTTGGTGTGTATTCTAAAACCGGAAGTGAGCGCTGTCATGGAGATACACTTTTATACAGAATAGTATATTGATTTACCAAAAAACTATCCGAGCGGAAGTTATTGGCAATGCCTGGTGAAAAAGACGACAATACCATCACCAAATTGGTAATTGATTTGTAATTGGCGTTATCAGGACCATTTCTGGTCTGTGTTTTTGTGCTAAACGACGGATGGAGCGGATTTGGAAAAAGCTCCACTTTTGAATGTTGTCCCTCTAAAAATGGTCCTAAAAAGGTTTTTGTCTCCAATGAGGTAATAGCCTTGAGCCTTAGGTTCGATACAAAACTATTTTTAGAGGAATTTGATGTAATTTACTAAGTTTTCTTTTCAATTGTAAATTTTACAAAAGGTGTTTGTGGCGCCATCTACCAATGAAAAGTCAAAGCAAAGTGTGGGTAAGGCAGAATTTCGCGTTTTTTAATTTTATTGTTTTTATCGTTTTTTGACTTTATTTTATATTATTTTTATTTCTATTTTTATCCTATATATCCTATATAATCAATAATCGTTAATTTCTTTTTTTATTGCACATTTCCCAAGACGACTACCTAAATCTCCTTTCTCGCCTCGCTTTTTGGTTTTTCAAGATAGACATAAATTGAACAATTACTAATCAATACATACATTTCTCCAAGCTCTCTTGAATGTTTATAAATACATACGAATATGCATATACATATATTTGTATTTAATAGTTATTTAAATAACGTGTAGGAAAAATAAACCATAATTAAACTCGAGTGGAGTTCTAATAGATACGAGTGTTTAATTAAATGTTTTTCCAACTAGTATTTTTACAAAATTTTATACATTTCGCATATTTATTAGCTATTTTCCCGCGAAATATGAAGTAAAGAATAAGAAGACAACCCAGTACTAAATTAGGGTATAAACACATACAATTAAGGAAAGTACTTGTCAAGCGAATAGAACTTTAGGTCTGAATTTTCAAAATAAAAGTCATATTCTACATTTAAGAAGAACTTTACTTTTTGTCACTTAATGTGATAAAATTTAAATTGATTACTAAATCATTGCCTAATTTATTATAGAGACATGAAAAACGTCAAAATATGTTTTCATTCTACGCTACTAAGATTAAAAATTATAATTTTTAGTAGTTGAATTTTTGTACAAAGTACTAATTTCGTGTATTTACACGATTTGTAATTGTCGGCGGGTATTGAATTAAACTTTATTCAACACTGTACGATTATAACACAATTTCTAGAGGAAGCATTGACTACTAAAATGTAAACATTTTTCAACAGAATTGTATAAAAATCTTTACGTACGAAACACAAAAAACTTTTTTCACGACCAATCGGTTATTACGAACAAATCACCACAGTCCCGGAGTGTTTTTCGTAAGCGGCTTCAACTGTATTTCATCATTCTTTTTTTTATCTTAATTAAATTAATAATCGAAGACAATAAACCAGGAAATGGGGAATAAATGATTAGAGATTGTGATATCCCCGCCTCGTGGTTTTTATTTGTACCACACCTGGCGATTATAATTAAATGCAAGGGGAACTGGATCAAGTTCACCTTTCGACCATTTTTTTGCCTTCATCCAAGAATTCACACGCGGACAAAACACGTATGTAAATGAATGCTGGTCTCGGGGAAAATACACTCTAATTTATGAGATTGTATAAATTCAATTAGGGCGTAATAAAAATGTTAAAATGATTTATTTACAGGAGTAACAAAAAAGTGTTATACTTCTGGTCACGTGAACATTTTTAATACGAAAGGGTTTCCTAATCCCCTCCGACGACTCATTTGCATTCATTCCACATTATAATGACACTTGTTATTGAGTTGTTATTTAGTTTTATTTATTTGGATTCATGTATTTGATAAACGTGTTAATAGTTTGAACACGATTTTGGAATGGGAATAGCGACGCATATCTGCAAGCATAAATCTAAATGAGTTTCAGAGATCATCATAAACGAGAATGGGTGGAATTAAGATCAATTTCGATTAATTTAATTTGCCAAATAAATTGTTTTTATCGTCAAAATAATTTCTTTCATTCGTGTTTACCATACTAATTGTAGAATCTTTAATTGGGTTTTCGTGACAAAGATTAATGCACACTTTTAAAATAAAAAGTATGTTTACATTTTTTTCTGAATTAGAAAAAATATTTTTTTTTACTTTTTTAATATTATTAGAAGCAAAAACCAGGAACAATATAATTTTTGCAATATTGTATGTGAGGTGACACAATTTTTTTTTATCAATCTCAGTACGTGAAGTTCTAGTTCACAAAAGGAGTGAAAAGTATTTGCTTTTTTTCACTGTTTTGAAAGACAAAATACTAATTATATTTCACATATTTATCGATTTATTTATTATACCAAAGATTATTTATTAACTTAATATGTTCTTATAGCCTCCGTCAACTTCATTTTAAGCAAAATTTATCGTTTAATCCTAAAACTGTGCCTGAAATGAGTTAAAATGGGTGAAATATGAATTGCTGGTTTCACTTAATTTTTGAGTTTACAATTTTGGAGAATCGTCAGTTAGTCCACCCTATTTTGGAAAAGAAGTCAGGATTACATTGAATTTTTCCGTATATTTAGTCCAATTTATTTGTGAGATGATTAGACACAAATATTTTTTCAATCAATTCTTATTGTCAAATCATAGGACAATTCCCAAACATGGTGGTTTTGAATTTCTATTTCAAGGAAAATTTCGTCATGTAAAAACATTCATAATAAAAAAGCGTTTAGTTCACACATTCCTAACATAAAATAAATATTTTAATGTTTGGATTTGATTTATATAAATTTTAATATAAGAACTATTTTTTTCACTCATACAAAAAGTACCTTTTTTAATTAGAAAAGGTACGAGCCCTAAAACAATTAATATATTTGTTGCAAAATTCAAANTAATATTTAAAAATTGACATGTTTCACAAAAGTTT